>PVKY010008419.1:0-14073 GCA_004027775.1 Bradypus variegatus
CTTCTTGCTGTTGCTTAATATTCCATTGTATTTGTACACCACAGTTCACCATTCCATTTATCAATCGATGTACCCTTAGGCCACCTCCATCATTGAAAATTGTGAGTACTGCCACCATAAACACTGGTGTGAAAATGTCCATTTGTGTCCCTCTTTTCAGTTCTTCCAAGTTTATACCCAATAATAGGATTGCAGGACCCTATGGCAACCCATTCTTAGCTTCCTGTGGAATGACCACACTGCCTTTCAGATAGGCTGCACCATTCTACTTCCTCACCAATTCAGAATAGGTACCTACTTCTCTCCACAGTTTCTCCAGCACTTGTATCCCTCTATTTATTTTTTAAGCATTGTATTGACACACCATACAATCCACCCTATGTGAACAATGAATGATTCCCAGTATAATCACAGAGTTATGCCTTTATCACCACAATCTATATGAGGATATTTCCATTTTTTCCACAAAGAAAGAAGAGGAGGAGAAAAAAACTGGAGAATAAAAAAATTAAAGATAGAAGGAAAATAAAATTAAATACAATGTAAAGGTCGGACAAAAACAACAAGACCGAGAATCCCACACCATTCTCTTAGACCCCCTCTTGTAGACATTTAGCTTTGGCATATTGCCTTTGTTACAATTAATGGACACATATTACAATGTTACTGTTAACTATAGACTCTTGTTTGCACTGATTGTATTTTCCCCCATACCATCCAATTTTCAACACCTTGCAAATATTGACATTCATTTGTTCTCCCTCATGTAAAATGTTCTTATTTTTGCACATTGAATCACCGTCACTGACCACTCTAGGTTTTGCTAAGTTATGCCCTCCCTGTCTTTATCTTCTATCTTTTCTTCTGGTGTTGTACATGCCCCTAGCTTTCCTCTTTCAACTGTACTCACACTCATCTCTGTAGAGAGTACTTACAATATTGTGCTACCATCACACAGTAATGTGCTATCCATTCCTGGATCTACAGATCCCATCCTGTTGAACATTCTGTACTCCTTCAGCATCAAATACCCAATCTGTAACTTCTTTCTATCTCCTGACAACCTGTGTTCTCAAATTTAACCCTCAAATTTCACTCATCAATGTTAGTTCATGTTAGTGAGACCATATAGTATCTGTCCTTTTGTTTCTGGCTAACTTCATTCAACATGATGTCTACTGTCTACCATTTTGTCTTTTGGAGTTTATATGTCATATTTTAATTTTTTAATTTTCCTCTCTCTTTTTTTTACCCTTACTGATAATCTTCATTTCTACCCTCTTTTCTGAATGTCTCTCTCCTGCCTTTATATATCTGCCTGTAGTGCTCCCTTTACTATTTCTTGTAGAGCAGGTATTTGTTCACAAACTCTCTCAATGTCTGTCTGAAAATATTTTAAACTCTCCCTCATTTTTGAAGGACTGTTTTGCTGGATATAGAATTCTTGGTTGGTAGTTTTTCTATTCCAGTATCTTAAATATATCATACCACTGCCTTCTCATCTCTATGGTTTCTGCTGAGAAATCCATACATAGTCTTATCGAGCTTCCCTTGTATATGGTTGTGTGCTTTTTTTCTTGGTGTCTTTGACATTTGATAATGTGATTATTAAGTGTCTTGGAGTAGGTATGTCTGGATCTGTTCTGTTTAGGCTACCCTGTGCTTCTTGGATCTGTAATTTTATGTCTTTCATAAGAGATGGGAAATTTTCAGTGATTATTTCCTCCATTATTCTTACCAGACGCCCACCCATGACATGTATATTCATGTGCTTAGGGTTGTCCTTCAATTCCCTGAGACTCTGCTCGTATTTTTCTATTCTTGTCCCTATCTATTCTTTTGTGTGTAGGATTTCCAAAATCCTGTCCTCTAATTCATGAATACTTTCTTCTGCCTCTTCAAACCTGCTGTTGTATGTCTCCATTGTGTTTTTCATCCCTTTTATTTTGCCTTTAATTCCCATAAGTTCTGCCATTATTTTTCAAGCTTACAAATTCTTCTTTGTAGTCAGCCAGTGTCTTCTTTATAGTATTCATCTCTTTTTCCACATTTTCCTCCAGTTCCTTGATTTGATTTTTTAATTTTTAATCTTTAAAAATTTTTAAATTTTTAATCTTTAATTTTTTCTTTCAACTCCTGTATCTCATTTGAATTATAACTTTGTTTCTTTGACTGGGCCATATCTTCATTTTTCCTTGTGTGACTGGTAATTTTTTGTTGTCTAGGCATCTGGTTTCCTTGATTACCCCTATCAGATTTTCCCAGACCAGACAGGCCCAGGTCTCAGGAGGGGGATATAGTCAGTATCAAGTTTCCCTGAGGATGAGACCCAGAAGAATATCAGACTTTCCTGTCAGGCCCCTAGACTCTGTGCTTTTCCTGTCCTGCTCAACATGTGGTGCTTGAAGGCCTGCAGCTCGCCACTGGAAAAAAGAAGTGTGGTGCCTATAATTCTCTGCAGACCCTGTCCCTGCCAGGGGCGAGGGGTGATTCAGAAGGCAAGCTTAAGCTATTTCTGATCCCCACTCTGAATCCCACCCCAGTTCCTGGGGTCTGAATTGTCTTATGGAGGGCTGCCACTTGGGCTGGGCCCTACGCCCCCCCCCCATCTTATGGAAGATAAGCCCTTTAGGGTATTATCTCCTTCACTTGCTCTCCTCTCCTGTCTCTCTATCTTAACTCCACCCTTGCCTGGGTCAGAACTGACAATTGTAAATGCCCGAGACTTTCTTTTATGATCTACTTAGAATGAAAGAAAAGAAAAAAGAAAAAGGAAAAAGAAAGAAAGAAATCCCCTTTTCAGAGTCAGTCCCCAACCCCCCAGTTTTGCTGGTTGACCACAGTTGGTATCCAGTTCTATGTGTCCCTTTTCTTGGGAAACATTCATTTTCCAATATTCTGAGCTCAGGTGTCTCCAAAAGCCTCTGTATTTATTTATTTATTGTTATTTTTTCCCATGAGCCCCCATCTCCTCCCTGCCAGCAGAGATCTCAGGTTTCCTTTCCTGCTTGCTCCAGGTTTATCTGTACTTATAGATTGTACTGAGTAGTCCAAATTTGTCAGGTAAAACTGATGCTGGAGCTTGGTTGAGCTACCGTCCCTTGTTCCCAGCAGATATCACTTCTTTTTCCCACAAGGAAGTGTTCCAACTTAGCCTGCAATACTGGTGAGGGAGGGCACCAGTTCCACTGTTTCGGGAGCTTTATTTACAGTTCTTTGCTGCGATCTCAGCTGTTCCACCCATTCCAGACTGGTGTATGATGTGTGTCTGGTTGAAATGTCTCCCAGACAGTTGGGAATAACTATTTTCTAGTTATTCCCAGCTATTTACTAGTTGCTCTAGGGGACTAACTAAATTCCACACCTCCCTATGGCACCATCTTGCCCTGCCCCTGTTCCATAAGAATTTGAGGATTGGTTTTCCCATTTCTGCAAAGAAAGCTGCTAGAATTTTTTAGAAATTGCATTGAATTTGTGTACTGCTTTGGGTAATACTGACATAGTAACACTTACAAAAGCTGAGCTCTTGGCAGCCTCTCAATACTTCTCATCCTCCTGTAGTTATTTTAGATGTCCATTCTGGTTCCAGGATTACCACCTGTATTAGTTAGGGTTCTCTAGGGAAATAGAACCAACAAGAGATATCTGTAAATATGAGATTTTGTAAAAGTGTCTCATGCAACTATGGGAATGCACGAGTCCAAAATCTGTAGGGCAGGCAGCGAGCTGGCAACTCCAATGAAGTTCTTTGATGAACTCCCCAGGAGAGGCTAGCTGGCTGGAAAAGAAGTGAAAGTTCTCTCTCCTCTCCCTTAAAAGTGTTCAACTGATTGGATTAAATCCAGCTGACTGAATGCTCTCATTGCAGAAGGCAATTACATCATTACATCATTGATGTAATCAGCCACAGATGCAATCAATTGACTGATGATTTAATAAACCAGCCTTCTGGTTTATTAACCAGCCACAAATGTCTTTGCAGTAACAGGCCAGTGCTTGCTTGACCAGACACCTGTGTACCATCACCTGTCCAAGTTGACACATGAACCTAACCATCACACCTCCTAATTCCAGTCTCTTTTTTCCAGCTCATTAATTTTTCTAGTGGAGAGAGTGATGAGTAAACTTCCTACTCTGCCATTCTGTACCTCCTCCATGTGGTTGTTTTAATCAATTTATTCTTTCAGCTTTTTATTTCTGTTATTATCATCCTCAAATGAGAAGATAAACTCTGTGAAGTAGGATGATTTTTTATATTTCTGAATGATTTGTAGTGTCATCAGCATTGGAGATTAAATGAAAATTTTGTGAATGAAGGATGTCAGAGAGGGGGTTGGCCTCTCTAGTTGGGAGGGCTTGAGTGATAAATGTGAATGCCATGCTAACCTTCTGGTCAAGTCAAACTTCCATTATCAGCTGCTGATTGCAGCTTTGGAGTCACAGGAACATCCTGGTATTGACAATGGCTGAAGGATCTTGCATTGTTGCCAAGAGCTCTCTCATCCTTCTCCTAAATGATCTGTGACTTGCCCTTTGTGATCATTTCAGCTTAAACTTCCTTTGATTCTTTTTTTTTTTTTTTGAATGAGTTTAATGTCCAGAGGGACCACAGGCCCTTTTGGAAAATGATGCAATTTCAGGGGGTGCATAGAGCCTCTGTAGCTCATTAGGACCCCTGGATCATGGCTGCTGCCTGAGCCATCAGCAGATAAGGAGCATGGCCTTGGAGCTGTGACTCATCTTAAGCTTCTAATTTTAGGTTTCTCTGATCATGTTCTTGTTCAGTCCTTATTTTCAATTTTAATCAGTGCTTTTCAGTTCGGATTCCTTAATTTCCTGCTTGATATGTAGCTTGATCATTGAGTTCAGTACAAATTCAAAGTGGCTAAGAATGTCACCATCAGAAAATATGGTCTTTAGTAGTTAGGCCTGTCTGATCCCACACTACACAGAGAAACAAGTCTTTGGTGAGAAGGTGAGTTTTACTGAGCATGCATCCACATGAAACCGGAGGAAACATTTCCAAGACCAGTTTGAAGTAAGAAAGGGGGCTTTGGCTTTATACCCCAAGGAGACAAAGAAATGGCAAGTGTCCAGAAGAAAATTAAAAATAAGAAACAAAACAAAACAAAAACTAAGTAATAGTCACAGGATTCATTAAAATTGAATAATGTCACCTGCTTCATTCTTGTTTGGTCAGCATATCCTGTTATCTTATAGCTCCTCCTCTCTGCTGACCATTTAGGTTTTGATCTTATCCTTCAAAGATAGGAAGGTGTGAATTTTTTAGTCCATATGGTGTTTCTGGAGCCATTTCATCCTGCTTTTGTGGTATTATTTTATCTCTGCAAGTAAAGTAAAGCTGAGAAGGTCTCACTGTAACTAGGAACACAGAGTAAACTTTTGAGGTTAGATGAACAGCAAGCTATTCTGGCAAGGAAATGAATCAAAGCTGCTTGAGTGTAGGTAGTATAATAAATATCTTCTAGCTACTAAATACTATAAGCATTTTCCAGCTAAAGGATTATATTGAGCATCTTTCTAACTACCCAGCTAACAAGAACATTCCAGAGAAGATGACGCTGACACACACCTGTTGAATGGAACACAAAATGTGAAAAGAGCAAAAGCTATGCCACGAATGGACCAGCTAGCAAGTGCAAAGCCACGTCACTCAACTATTTCTCCAAAATAGTTGGCTGCAGTTATATATTCAAATAAGCCTCCCCTTGGTATTTTGTATCCAGTCGCACGTGGTATTCTGATATGGTCCGAATGGATGTTTATCAGCATGCCCGTTAACCACAAGACAAAATTTGTCAGAAAACGGGGCTCCATTACCCAGTCTTCATCATACAGCACATACGGGCTCAAGTGTCTGCTTTGCAAGTAGCCATTAAAGGTACAGAATATGAATGCCAAAGTCCACAAATGGAACGGCGTTGGTTTTTCCTCCTCGAATCAGAAATGGGAAAAGCAAGGACCTGTGCGAGTAGCGGACGAGGAACATGGTCAGCACGACAGCCTTGGGTCAGCGGCCGAGGCGCTCGGGGAGCGCGCAAGCGCACGCGAGAAGGGGCAGGGCGAGAGATGGCAGCGCCGAGGCTGAGAGCGCCCGCGCGGACCAGGGGGAGCGCGGCGAAGAGAAGCGACTGTAGGACTTGCCGAAGTGGCCGAGAAACACCAGGTACCTCAGCGCGTTTTTCAGGTAGGCGTGCGCGTCCAGCAGAAGCCCTTCAACCAGCTCTAGGGCTCAATGCGGGCGGCGGGCTCTCAGCAGGTGGCGGGGGAGTCGGCCTCTGCGCGCTCCATGGCCCGGCGCGCTGCGGGCTTGTTTAGGGCCGCGGAGGAGACGAAGGCGCCGTCGCTTGAGTCCCGCGCGGCCCGAGTCCACGTTACGGGCGGCCCTACCTGCGAAGTCTAGTCACCTGCGCCAGCCAGCTTTATATTTTAATGAGATGGCGGGGGGAGGAAGGGCGGCAAGTAAACAGTTATGGACTTAAGACTAAGTGGCAGTAACTGATAAAATTCAGGAGGGGATAAATAGGAAACTGTGAGGAAAATTAATGGACTCAGCCATGTGGACAGGAACTATTTTTGATGTTGTTGAGTCCTCACTGGTGATTGTTATAGAAAATGTGTGAGTAGAAGATATAATACTATGTTTCATAGGTGTTCAGGTGAATTGAGGTTATCAGAGTTTGTTCAGGGAAATTAAGATTAGTGGAATACCTTTATTCCATTAATAGAGTACCAATTAAAAATTGTGGGTTTTCCATATCATGAAATGCTATGTAACTGAGTTTATATTAATATTTATGTTAAAAATCAAGGTGAATACTTAGTACCCAGATCTTTGTTTCTAATACCATCTCCGAGAAAAGAAACCAGGCCTCTTTGGAGAAATGGCTGATGCTAGTACTGGAGCACAAAGTGTGCAAGATATGCCTGGAGCACCTTGTAGTGCTAGAAAATACAGAAGTGCTGTATAAAAACAAACAAAAAAAGCAAAAAACCACAACGACCACATTCATTATGGTATATCAAATCTGGAACAATTTTAGTAACAAAATAAAGTAGTACTGGGTTATAATACAAAGAATAAAATAAACATCCATGAGCCATATGGATATAAATGACTGCATTAGTAAATACAAGAAGAGACAAATCTCCTGTACAGAAAAATGCTAAATAATTTATGTAGATACTCTGCCCTCAAGGAGGTAGAGCATAGTGAATTCCTTCGAAAGAGTGCAGTATACAAAGGAAGAAAAAGAACAACTTTACAATAGAGAAACCCTGCAAACAGCATTTTGGCCAGGTGATCTATGGTGCTGTCACACTTGTAATATGCACCCTTGATATGATGTGATGACAATTGCCCTTGACCTTTGTGATCTTCCTACCAAATGGACATTCCCAGACTAATCATGAGAAAAACATTAGACAAATCCTAATGGAGGGACATTCTATAAAATTCCTGAATTATCAAAATTGTCAAGGTGAGAAACAAGGAAAATCTGAGAAACTCTCACAGCTGAGAGAAGCCTAAGGAGATGTGTGACTTAACATAATGTGGTATTCTGGATGGGATCCTGAACCATAAAAAGGACATTAGGTACAAACTAAGGAAATTCGAATAAAGTGTGGGCTGTAGTCAATATAGTTTCATTAATTGTGACAAATGTACCATATTAATGTAAATCTAAAACTTCTAAATTTTTAAAAAATTATGAAAATCAATGTGACTATCATATGCATCATACAACAGAGATTACAAATATTTTGTAGGAGAAATTATAGATACATAAATGAAATCTATAATTAGAAAATTCTGAAGGGATACACAAGAAATTGATGAGTCATTGCCTCTGAGCAAGTATGTGGAGGAACAGAAGTCAGTATGGAGAGGGAAATCTACTTTTGATTATATATCATTTTGGAGTGATTTAGTTTTTTGACTTTAAAATTACTTTCCATTCTGGCATCTCCTCAATTGATTCCTGCCCTCATGACCTAGAAAAGATTGGTGCATGTCCCAGATTCCCATATATAAAATTCAAGACCCAGTACCTGTTGGGAAAAGGGAATGAGATAAAGTGTAAAAAATATGCCAAGCCTTGGCCAATGTCATATAATGTAAGGTTCCATTGTGGTGCTGCCTGACCTGGGACCTGAAGTCATCGAGCAGAGGAAGGGGCTTTCCAGTTGACTACAGGTTAACCTCCTCTATTGTTACTGCCACCAACATCATTTCTGCAGTTACTCTGAATTTTCAATAGATTGGCTTCCTTCTTTTCCTCTAATGCCCCAAACTGTTTCCTCTTTTAGGAACTTTTGCATATGCTTATTCATTTTTTTGATTGATTTCCCTTTAAATTTTCACCTGGTTAACTCCTACAAGATCTTCTGATACCACTTTAAATATCACTTCCCCAGTGAAGTCTTTTCTGATCCTGAATATAACTTAGGACTCCTTCCATTTATTCTTTCTTAGAGCACTATGTCCTTTTCCATCATAGCAATGATAGCAGTTGGTAACCACATATTTATTTGTGCAATTCTTTGTTTAATGTCTGTCTTCCCCATTTGAAGGTAGTGTCCCTGAGGGCAAACACTGTATCGTTCATCACTGTAAATCTAGTACTTAACATCTTTGTGTAAAAGAGGAATGGAAACTGACATGGACGCAGCGAGAAGAGTGAAAATGTTCGTATAATAATAAGTCAGAAATAAGGGCTTGGCTAGGTCAATGGCAGTGACAATAGAAATAATAATTGATCTAAAGGGTAAGTAAGAAGAATTTTGCCAAGGAAGAAACGCCATGATTAGGAGACTGGTTGAATAGTTTTGCAATTGCACTTAACAAACTACAGAATTATAACATAGGAAAGCACTTTGAATGGCACTTTTTTTGATTACTGTTTACTTATATGTCTCACTAAGGGGTGCCTGCCTTTTAGCTTCTTGTTCATATTTGAGCCCTCGGGATTCATAGAAATTATAACTTCTATAATTCGTAGCAGTTATATACCCAAGGTACAAAGGAGAGTAAATCCAGATTTTCCTAGAGGACTTGGAGAGAGATTCAAGAAGAGAAAACATTAGAGTTGAATCTTAAATGATACGTGGAAGTTAACTTGGTATGGGGAGGATAGGGTGAGAGGCAGGAAGTCCAGATGGAAGAATTGGGTAACATAGAAAGACTTAGTAATAATTTCTACCTTTTGCTGAAGACTTAACTCTGTTCTAAGTAGCTTTCTTTAGAGAATAACTTTTATTAGTCCTTTCGTTGATCTCAAATAAAAAGTTCACCATATATATACTACAGATCATCCATATATGAATATTAGCTTCAAAGTTTTTGTCTCTTATGACCCTCTTGAAGCTCTCACTGTCTTCTATGTTCTGTATCATTCCTCTCTTTTCCACTTCTTTCCAGCTTCTGCCTTTATATTTTAGAGAAGGCATATGTTATGTTGACAAGACCATGATATTTTGGGGTCATGTAGAGTGAGATTCAAACCTAAGGTCTGACACTTACTAGTTGTGAAGATGACTCCCCCCTCCCTAAATCTAGGGTCATTGCTTGGCACAGCTTAATGCACAAACATACCAAATGGGCTGTGGCGGAAAGGTGGGGTTTATACATACAAGCAGGATGTTAGGAGAAAATTCCCAAATCTGCCTCCCCTAGTGATATTTCGCCTAGTTTTTGTACATGTTAGAGACAAAGAAAGTTACTCATCTTGGGTAACATGTAACAAGGGTCTGGAGAACTTCATTAGTTCCTGATCTGAATTATTTACTGCATCCTTTAGGATTTTTATCCTCTAAGATACATGGTGCATGGTGCCTCCAAATTTGGGGAGATAAATGAGAGAACACAACCAATAGTGATTAAGGTGTAGCTTAATTGGTGTCTGTTCATGCTTGGGTGCATGTTCTACATATTGCTCCTCTGTGAGACTCAAGCTTAAATGTACAGCTTACAGTTTCAAAGTTACATTTAAAATGCTATCACTACAGTTGTGATTTTTTTCCTGTTCTACGCATTGTGATGAAGACTGTAAGAATTAAATGATACTTTATATATAAATATGGGACTCATATTGACAGTAAATAAATGTGAGATCCTTTCTTTCCCATGCTCCCTGGGAAAAGATGGGAACTGAATAATTGTGTTACAATTAGTAGCTAACATCTGTCAGATATTCTACCTAACTGAGCTCCGGAAGTGGGAGTGGTTGGCTAATGTTATTTGATTTGCTGGCATGTGGTGCCCCTGCTGCCACAGAACAACTGGTTTTAACACTTTCACTGTAGATTTTATTCTTTTTATTTAATCTTTGTATCAACCCGATGAGATAAGTATTATCACCTCATTTATACATGAGGAAACAGGAATAGAAATTTGGAATAATTTGCATGAGCTTGCATAGCTGGTAAGTAGCATATACAGGATTTGAACATAGTTCTTTCAGACTCCAAATTGTTGAGATGAGTAAAAAGATTATGTTTGGAGGAACTACAAAAGCATGGTGGGGGGAAGAAATAGTTGAATATGACTGTAGTTGAATGAATAAGGGAAGGATAAGAATTGAAAATTCAAAGATAAATTAGAGCTAAACTATAAAGGGCATGTATGACCTGTTGAGGATGATAGTTTTATTCTAAAGATGAGGATGAATCATTAGGATTTTAAACCTGATGGTGACAGATCATAATGTATGTGTTTTAGGAAGAACTCTGGGGAGAGTATGGAGAAAGGATTGGATGAGGTATATAAATTTGGAGTATGACTGGAGGCAGGGAGACAATCAGGAAGCATTAGCAAGAATCTTGGTGGGAGATATGAGTCAGTATCAAAGTTTCATCTCCACAGGAGAGACTTGATGAACCTGTGAGAATGGATGGGATCTTTAGGAGATAATACATAGTGAAGAGAGAAGGCCAATGAATGAGTTCCCAGGACAAGTATAGGTTAGAAGGACTTGGAAAAAAGAGTATCAAGAAAAATTTTCCATTTACACAAGCAGCAAAGAAAATCTGAAGAGCATATGATTTCCTCAAGAATCTATCTAGACCAAGAGCTACTCCAAGCCTGGGATCATTTGACTCTGTTGTAACTTCCTTCAATGCAAGGTCCTGGTGTCCCCAGTTCCCTGTCTCCAGAATTGTAGTTTCTGAGCTGGGAGGAACCCTGGAGACCTGAGTAGAGTCTTTCTTCTAAGAGGAGTTAATTATCTCTCCAGTCTGATGCAGCTACACTTGGGCTAAGCTCTGTTATCATGACTTCTGTCTCCAGCCTCTTCAGTCTTCCACCCTTAGGGTTGCAGACTAACCAGTCCAATAATGAGCCATCATGGAGTGTGACCTCATTAAAAAGTTGTTAATGAGGCACACTGCTGTTCAGGGAGCACACTTGACTGAAACTCCCAGTGGCCACTTTGGGGCCTGGAGTGAAAGCCTAGGTAATCAGACAGGATCAGATCTGGGGAGAGACCTAATGAACTCAGACTGGAGAGCCACACCTCCTAAAGAACTCAGCTTGGCAAGCAGGCCAGCTTTGAAGCTCAAGTTCTGGCTGGCCTGCAGGCATGCTGAAGTGGGTGAGGTCCAGAGCAGCGTGATTTCCTCAGAGGTTCAGCTCTACTTAATGATACTCTGCTGGCCCATTTTGATGGAGGATTTCAATTTCTGATATTGAGAGGTGATTTTGTGTTGCACTGAGTATTGGCCTCATGATTTCTCAACGGCCCAATTGCAAAGTCTTCTGATGTCTATGCCTTACAGGCTGTGCCCTCTTGCCATCCATTCTTCACACCTTTGCCTGAGTAATGTTTTCAGAATGTAGATCTTATTGTTTGTTCATGCTGAAAAGCCTTTAATTGATCTTCATTATTCAGAAAATAGTGTTCAAAACACTTCAGACTATAAGACCTTTGAAGATTTGAGTCCTACCTACCTCCCATCCCCATCTCCCTCCAGTTGTCCCTCCCATGTTATGATTTTCATCTTTCTTACCATCATCATCAATGTCACTATCGCCACCATCAGCATCATTATAATAAACATTTCTGTAGAAATAACTGTTCGATAGCATTATTCTTTAGTGATTTACATATATTATCTCATTAACCAAGCTGTGAAGTAGGTGCTAGGATTATCTCAATTCTATATAAGACCAAACTGACCTACAGGGATGCTAAGTAACTTGCCCAATGTCACAGAGCACTTAAGTGACAGGCACAGGATTAAAACCCAGGCACTAAAAGATGGAGGCAGCCTAATTGTCCATCCACTGAAGAGTGGAAGGGCAAACTGTGGTGTATACGTATGATGGAATATTGTGCAGCTGTAGGAAGGAATGAAGTCATGATGCATACAACAGTGTGGATGAGCCTTGAGGACATTATGTTGAGGAAAATAAGCCAGAAACAAAAGGACAAATATTGTATGGTCTGACTAATATGAATTAGGTATAATGAGCAAACTCTAGGAGTTAAATTTGAGAACATAGGTTATCAGGAAATAGAAAGAGGGTAGAGATTGGGCAGTTGATGCATAAGGAGTACAGAATGTTTAATAAAGTTGATTATAAAGGTTTGTAAATGGATAGCACAATTCTTTGTGATGGTAGCACAGTACAGTAAGTGTAACTAACAAAGCTGAGTGTGAGTATGGTTGAAAGAAGAAGGCCAGGATTGTATATGTCACCAGAAGGAAAGCTGGAGGAGAAAAACTGGGACTGTATAACTTAGCGAGACCTAGAGTGGACAATGACTGTAGTTAATTGTACAAATGTAAGGAAGTTCTCACATGAAGTAGAACAAACATGTATCACTATTATAAGGTGTTAGTAATAGGGTTGTATATAGGAAAAAATATATTAATACAAACTAAGGTCTGTTGTTGACAGTAACATTGTACTATTGTTTCATTAATTGTAACTAAGGGACTATACCAAAGTTAAATGTCAATAATAGGGTGAAATAAGGGGTATGGAATTTTTTTTTTCCCAGAAGAAATGGGAATGTTCCCATATCGACGTGGTAATGAATGCATAACTTTGTGATTATACTAAACACCATTGACTGTATACTTAGGATGGATTGTATGGTATGTGAATAAAACTTTTTTTAAAAGGAAAATCTCAAGCACTTTGGCTTCAGAGTTCATCCTCTTACCCACTTGTTGGCAAACTACAGCCCATGGGCCAAATCCAACACTTCACTGGTTATTTATATGGCCTGTGAATTAAGAATGGCTTTTACACTTCAAGGTTTTGAAAAAATTCAAAACAAAAATATTATTTCATGATGCATGTAAATTATGTGAAATTCAAATTCAGTTTGCATAAATAAAATCTTACCAGTGCCCACCACACTCATTCATTTATGTATTATCTCTAGCCGCTTTCATCCTGTAACAGCAAAGTTGAGTACTGTGACAGAGTCGATACACGGTGGTACCCTCATTCCTTTATGCTCTTGTTGGTGCACTAAAAATCACAGAGATGCTCTTACACTTTGATGGCTTTTACAGCACCATGTGTAGCTCTGTACTGCAACATTTTATTTATTTTATTACCAGGGCATATCCATCATGTCAAAATGAGAAAAGTGGACGTCAAATGTTGCACTTTTAGGGTCAGTGGAGTGTGGATTATTTTGTTATTGAATTAGGTGCAAAGCATTGTTTTCATTATGCTTTATAAATTTAGCATGAAAACTACAATGTGCAGTGATAAGACCAGATTGAGTACTCATGGCAGTCTTTCCAACCCACAGAAAGCAAGTCTGAGAAATTAGAAAATTTTGAATGGAATATTTCATCACAGCAGAACTTCTTCACAAAAACAAAAAATGAAAATAAGGTTGAAACTAAAGTAGGTTCTAAGTGACTTATTTTGTTAGCTGAACAAGGAAAGCCTTTATTGATGATGGGTTAATTAAATCATGGTTGTTTGATTGCAACAGCCAAAGAAATGTGTCCAGCAAAAATAAACTTAAGACCACTTGTCCTTTTGGTGAGAACTGATCCTCAAACAATTGAAGACATTAGGAGCAA
>PVKY010008420.1:0-14073 GCA_004027775.1 Bradypus variegatus
CACTAAATATGCAGCGGTGCTACTCAGAGAGAAGCTTGTCATTGCCCCCACCCCCATCACAATAAAAGATAAAACTACAGACCAATATCTCTTATGAATACAGATGCAAACATCCCCAACAAACTACTAGCAAACTCAATCCAACAGCATGTAAAAGGAATTATACACTATTACCAATTTATCGTAGGGATATGTGGTTCTGTTGAATACCCCCAAATCAATTAATATAGTACATCATATCAATAGACTGCAAAACAAAAATCACGGGATCATCTCAATAATGCAGTATAATAATTTAACAAAATCAACACCCTTTCATGATACAACCACTCAACATTTTAGAAATAGAAGAGAACTTCCTCACCATGATAAAGGGCATCTATGAAAAATACACAGCCATCATCATACTCAAAGGTGAAAAATTGGACGTTTTGCCTGTAATATCAGGAAAAAGACAAGGATGTCCACTCTCATCACTGAACTAGAGATTCTAACCAGAGAATTCAGGCCAGAAGAAGAAATAAAAGATATCCAGATGGGAAAGGAAGAAGTAAAGCTATCTTTATTTGCAGACGACATGATCTTGTTTATAAAGAAGTCCTAAGGAATAAACTAAAAAACTAATAAATGAAATATCAAGTTTGCAGAATAGATTTTAAACATACAGGAGTCAATTTTCTTTCCTTACACTTTCAATGAACACAAAAATGAAATTAAGAAAATAATTCCATTCTCAATAGCACCAAACAGAATAAAATACTTCAGGAATAAGTTTAACGAAGGGAGTTTAGGATTATACTCTGAAAACTACAAAACACTGTTGAAAGAAATTAAAAAACATCTAACGAATGCAAAAATACCCCATGTCTGTGGATTGGAAGACTTAACGTTGTTATAATGACAATATTCCTCAAAGTGATCTGCAGATTCAGCGTGATTCCTATAGGAATTCCAGCTGAGTTCTATGTAGAAGTTGACAAATGGATTGTAAAATGCATAAGGAATTGCAGGGGACCAGAAAAGCCAAAAGCACACCTAGGAAGTACAAGAAGAACGAAGTGGAACTCACATTTCCCTATTTCAAAATTTACTACAAAGCAACAATAATCAAGAACACACTGTATTTGTTCAAGGATGAACATATAGATAAATGGAATAGAATTCAGAGCCCAGAAATAAACTCATGCATCTTCGGTTAACTGATTTTTGCCAAGATACCAAGACCATTTAAGGCAGGAATAAATAGTCTTTTCCACAAGTGCTGCTGGGACAACTGGATTGTCGCATACAAATGAATGAAGTTGGCACCTTACCTTACACTACACAAAAATTTGCACAAAATGGATCAAAGACCTAAATAGGTACGACCTAAAATTATAAAATGTTGAGAAGAAAACATTAATGACCTTGTAGGTGTCTGTTTTAACAATAAGCCAGCATGTTTCATACAGAATGAGATAATAGAAGCTTTCTCATTAATATGAGGAGTAAGTCAAAAGTACCGCTATCAATTCTACTGCTTAACTTTGTATGGATTCCTGACCACTGCAATATGTTGAGTTTTAAGAAGGCAACAATTATATACTGGAAGTAGACAAAACTTTCATTAATTACAGATTGGTTATGACTGCTTAAATAAAATTTTTTGTATTTAGCTACATTAAGGAGCTCTCTTATTAGAAAGTGATATTGAAAGTATTGTGGTTTTTCTAAGCAAAATATCTATACATGGTATTGAGACAAATTAGAAAGTAAGAAAATGTTAGACTTCTATTATTCAGGCAGTGCCTCTCTTTCTCTCTCTCGCTCTTTCACTTTTTCTCACACACATATATACACACAAACACGCATATCTCAGAAAGGTGTTAATTGATTAAATATCTAAATATAAAAGCCAAAATTATAAAATTATTAGAAGGAAATTTGAAAGAATATGTTTATAATCATCATTTGTCTCAGAAGCCACAAGGGAAGACATTCGTAGATTGACTATAAAAATACGTAACTTCTGTACTCTCAAAAACCTAATGAACAAAGTGAAAATAAAAGCAATGATTTGGGGTCTGTGAAGGTTTGCCACAGACTAATATCCATGACAGATAAAGAGTGTTGATAAATCATAAAATGACAAATAACAGAAATATGGGCAAAGAATATGAATAGTAGGTTCATAGAAAAAAAAAAGGTAAATAATGTTAAACAGTGGCAATTTTGTTCAGCCCCACTGGTAATCCAGAAAATGCAAATTAAAGAAATAAGGCAAAAATGTTTTTAACAGAAAAATTTAAAGATTAAGTATATCCAGCATTTGTAAATTTATGGCAAAATGGCTCTTCCATAAATTGTTGATAGCAGTATAAATGGTAGAGCCTCTTCGGAAGGAAATTTGAAGTATCAAAGTGTGTTCAAAATGCATTTGCTATTTTACCAGGAAATTGTAGAAATCTGTACTATACAAATATTCACACATTTACCAAAATATGTATACTTATTGTTTCAATAACAAACAAAAAAAAATGGAAGCAATTTATTTTCCAGCAATAGAGAATGATGAAATAGGTTGAATTTCATGCATAATATGGGCAAAACTAAACCATACTGCCTTTGCATATTCCAAATAATGTCTTCTTAAATGGTATTTGTGATGGTTTGTAGCTGTATGAACCCCAGAAAAACATGTTCTTAAATTTAATCCATTCCTGTGGGTGTGAACCCATTGTAAGTAGGACCTTTTGATGAGGTTACTTCAGTTAAGGTGTGACCCACCTCAAGCAGAATGGTCTTATTCCTATTCCTGGAGTCCTTTATAAGAGAATGAAATTCAAAGAAAGAGAAAGCCAGGATGAAAGAAGAGGAAATCAATGAAACCCAGAAGAAAAGGTGAGAGCAGCAGATGCTGCCATGTGCCCTGCCGTGTGACAGAGGAGCTGAGGATCTCCGGCAGCTGGTCTTTGGGAAGAAAGCATCACCTTGATGATGCCTTGATTTGGACATTTTCCTGGCCCCAAAACTGTGAGCAAAAAATTCCCATTGTTTAACTCGAACCATTTCATAGTATTTGCTAAAACAGCACTCAATCAATTAATCAGTCAATTAATTTAGCATTCATTTATCCTTTTTAGGCTTATTTTGACAATCACATATTTGAGCAAACTAATGACCATCCATTCTGCTATGGTCTGGGGGATATCAAGATTTAAAACAATGTGGTCTTTGTCCTCAAAAAAGCATCATTTGTGCCTTAACTTCCAGGCTGTTATGACAGATACCACACAATGAACTGGCTTAAGCATCAGGAATTTATCGACTCAATTTCAGAGCCTAGCCAGCTCACTTCCTCCTGAGGTCAGTAGTATTCTGTCACTACTGGCAGTCTTTGGGTTCCTTGGCTTTCCTTTCAGATGGCGATGTCCTCTCCTTTCACTTCTAGGTTCCCACTGATTCTGGCTTTCTCTCTATTAGGAAAACAGTAATAGTTAAGACTCATCTTATTTCAGCTTGGCCACACTAGAAATATCTTTCATGGATAATTTATGTAATGTGGCTGAATTTAAATCCTATTTTTCTCCCCTTGTTAATAAGCTGTGTAATCTTGCACAGGTTACTAAAACTCACTGAGTCTCAGATTCTTCATCCGTAAAATGGGGCTGGTGGTTTCCATTTTGCAATATTTTGGGAAGGATTAAGTGAGAGATGAACATGGAACACAAAAGAGGCTATGCAAATATTTGCTGTTTATAGTATTACCATCAAGGAACTCACGTTCCAGACTGTGAGAAGACAGACAGGTAAAGAGGCAACTGCAGAATCATTTAAAAAATTACCATGAGAGAGGTAAGCACAGGTAGGGGTGACATTCGAAATGTTTAACCAGTTAATCAGGGTGCACCCACCAATGGCCAGCTGTGCTGGTACAAGGTCCAGGAAGGCACCTGATGTTCCAGGTAGCAATACTTTAGCAGCTGGATCATGGGGAGGGGCCAGCACAGCCAGGGCTGTGGGGAAGGATTCTGGGGGTTCTCATGGTGGGGATTAGCACAGTGGCTATTTCCAGCAGGTATGGAACTTTTTATAACATTTTAGCCATTGAAGATTGGTTGTACTAGTTAATGCCAGCTCTGTGGCAGCACGTTTATGCTGGGATAGGTGAAACCAGATAACACTTCTTGGAAGGTATAAATTCACTAGAAAAGAAAACTTGTAAAGGTAGTGAGTGAAGTGGAACCATATCACCAAATTTTCCTTCCCCAAGTGCAACAAAAAGGAATAAAAAAGTGATATTGAAATGAATTCAAGGACTTATAATCTATAACAGCAAAACTCAAAGCCTGATAGCTAAGGAAAGGAAGAGAAAGCTTGGAGAAAAGAGAGATGCTCCAACAGGGCTGGTTCCTACCTGTTCCTCTCCAATCATTGGAAGCCACATTGCTGAGCTGGCAGAGCCCTGAAAATTCTCACTAGGTACCTAGGTCTCCAAAGAGAAGGCTATCTTTAAATTTTCTTTATATGCTAGAGAAATGGAAACGACTGCCAAAGAGAAAGGGGTGAAACAGAAACCGTGAACAATGAAGCAGGTCTCTTTGCCCAAATAGGGGACCACGCAAGGAGTCGGGGAGTATCTCCAATGCAAGTGGGACCACCCTCTACTCTCAACCCTGGTGAAGGATGTTTAACAAATGTTCAGAGGGAGGGAATTGTGCAGTAAAGAAAGGAAAAGAGACAAGAAGTGTCTTTTGAGTATCCATTGCACTTATCTCCAGCATTTTCTTTGGGTAGAGAACAAGGGGTGGAATGTATGGTACCCATTTATCTGTAAATTATAGCTCAGAGGGGAACAATAACTCACACTTTATCAGAGCAAACAGAATGCCTGATCAGAGCTGGACAAACATAAGCCAGATGGAGAGCACGGTATGATAACTAAGTCAACATGCTTCAGGTGAAAAGGACTGAGTGTGTGGGCAGCAAGGAAAGTGGTATGAGAGAAAAGAGAGCTCCAATCTAGAAGGAAATGTGGAAGAGAAGGTACTTCTCAGTAAGTGCTTTATGCTACCCAGCAACTTAATAAGAATACATATTCAGTTTAACTCCAAATGAAATGATAAACCACAGTTACATAAAAGAAGAGAATGTGCAGACCTAAGGACATTAGCCAAAATGCCATTACCGAACTCAAAGGTGGATTAGATTAAAAGAATGAAAAGACAAGCTTTACACTGGGGGAAAATAATTGCAAATCAACTATCTGATGAAGGACTTATATCCAGAATGTGTAAACAATACTCAAAACTCTATAATAAGAAAACAAACAACTCAATTTAAAAGTAGGCAAAAGATTTATTCAGGTGAAATGAAATCCTATATTCACACAAATAAACTACACATGAGTGTTAATAGAGACTTTATTTGTAATTGCCCCAAACTGGAAACAATTCAGATGTCCCTCACCTGGGGAATGGATAAACAGTGTGGTGAATTTGTACAATACAGTGGTACTCACAGCCTTAAAATGGAACTGCCTGCAGATATGCCCAACACCATGGTTGAATCTCAAATGGATTATGCTAAATGAAAGAAGCCAAAGTCTACAGATTGCACGATCCCATTACATGTTATTTTGGGAAAGGCAACACTTACGGAGATGGAAAGCATATCATGGTTGCCAGGGATGAGGATGAGAGGCAGTTTAAGTACAAAGGGGGATGGGTAAATTACGGGGGAAATGAAGGAATTGTTCTAAACCTTGATTGTAGAGGTGGTTATAAAACACTTTGTTAACTTGCAGAATTCTATACTTTTTAGGGTGAATTTATGGTATGTAAATTATACCTTAATAAGAAAATGGAGAGAAATTTTTTAAATGAATAAATTAGAAACATCAAAGAACAGAGAAGAGAATGAAAATCAGATTAGTGATGTAGAGAAAAGACCTAAGATATATTCACAGAGAATGCAGATTGTGAAGGCAAGAGATTAAAACAGGAGAGAAACTATGTTGCATACAAATGATTCAATATAAGGTTAATCGATGTATCTGAAACAAAAAAAAGCCAACAAATGGAGAAAAAGATGTGTTCAAATATACAAGAAATTGTTCCTGAAATAAGAAATAACACCATATTGAAAAAATGTTCCAGAACCTTTAATATTGAGATATATCCCACTTGAGCTGTTGATCTTTATAAACAAAGATTTTTTTTAAATGAATTTAGGCAGAAAAATAAAAGTCTTTCCCATAAGAAAAAAAAAAAAAATGTCAGTTTGGCATCACATTTCTCTACGATGTTCCATCCTAGAAAAATATAGAGTCCTAAGACAGAAAGAGTCACCCCAAAATGCTGTACATGGCCAAGCTGTCATTAAAATAAAAAAAAAGTAACAAGGAGATATTGTCAAACATGAAACAGTTCAGAGAATATATTCACTTGGGGACCTTTTCAGGAATTGAAAAAAAAAAACCAAACATCTGTATCAGTGGTAGCCAACCAATTAAAAGGTTAAAAAATAATCAGAAATGAAGAAAATATATTAAATGACTTGTAGTGAGCATTGAATCTATTTAAAGACAAAATTCATTATTAATAATTATGAGAATTATTGTTACAGGTCATATGGTAAACTATCAATCTGGGTATCATAAATATGTTTTAAAATGAAAAATTGGAAAGTGGCAAAGTGGGGTCTTGGCAGGAATGCTAAGTCTAAAACTGATGCATGAAGATTACTTTTTAATTGACTCTAATTTTTGTTTTATTCCTTAATCTCTTTTCTTAATTTTAGAGAGACTCTTGAAATAACACCTCTTGTTGCAAAGAACCAGTTATTTTAAGTATGTGTCCCTTTAGTCATACTTGATTTTCAAATTCAATTTGAATTCAAATAAAAATTAATGGTTGCCATTTCTAGGAGGAAATTGTTTTCACTTTTTCTTTGAACATTGTTTTTGATATTGTTGCATTCTTTAAATGATGTGTATTATTTTAAACAAAAAAGTATGATCTTTCTTTAAAATTTTTTAAAGAGTTGGAAGAAACTATGAAATATGCCAAGATGTAAACTGCCAGGTGGAAATATAGATTGATCATCTTGGCTTCTTTGAATCTCTCTATAGTTTAAATTTTAACTTTTTAAAATATTAAGGAAAAATACATGATTTCATTCAAAGTGAGACTGACTGCTTTTTTAGGCAGACAAGCCAAATAGCTATTTCTCTATGGGTTTAATTTACTTTTTAATTTTTATATATTTGCTACTTGGTCCCTTGCCAATTAATTTCTTGTAAGTTTCATTGCTTGGAAATACAGTTATTTGTGCTTTTTCTCAAAGTGCACTAAGATCCACTAAAAAGAGGAATGCTGCTTCTACAAGGAGAATGGAGTACAGATAATTACAGTGAAATAAAATTGGAATGAAAATATGACTAAGGGATGTTATTTTTAAATAATCATATTTGGAAGAACTAATATAGCCTCTTTATAAACTTCACTATAGAAGATTTATTCAGGGTTCTGCCACCAATTCTGTCTCTTCGTCACCACTAATCCCATGAGAACATTTGCAATATACTCAAGGAATCTAGAAACTATAGCCAAAACATAAATTCTTGATTTTAAAAGAAGTATTTAAAATTTTCTGAGATTTAGCTCTTAATTAGCGACATCCCAAGTCTTTATATTGTTAACACAGTACATTAAATTTCAAAACCTGGTATATTTGGCCTATAAAAATAAATGTTGGATCAGAGCTCATTTGAGCTCCTCAGGTAGGTAGGTATTAAGTGGGGAGCGTGAGAATATAGTGGCTAAGGGCTTATGCCCTGGGGCAAACTGCCTAGGTGTAAAATCCAGCTGTCCCTTAGTGTAGCTTTATGATGTAGCTTTCAGTATGACTATAGGGTGGGACGTAATAGTTGTAGCTATACCACAGAGTTACTGAAAGGATTGAATAATTTAATATAGACTCCTAAGAGGCGGAGCGAGGGGCACAGTCTGGGTGGGGAAGGGTCGGGCAGGAGTGCGGGGGAGCCTGGCTAGCGCGGATGTCTGCACCCCGCGCACGGCCCATGAGCACGCGGATCTATGGCAAAGGAAAGGCCGGCTCCGCGCCCTGAGCGCACGTGAAGCCACACAAGGGTGCAGCGCACCTGCTCGCCAGAGATTTCACTGGGACGTGAGGCTTCATCCAAGGCATCGTGAAGATGGACTTCACAGACAGGCACCAGTTTAAGGAATGAAAGTTGCTGTTCATGGCCACGCGGGACATCCACACGAGCCAGTTCGTGTGCTGCGACAAGAAGGCCCAGCTCGACATCGGTGATATCCTCCCACTGGGCACCGTGCCACAGGGCACCAATGTGTGCAACCTGGAGGAGAAGCCTGGTGAGCGGGGCAAGCCAGCGTCCACCTCCGGGAACTACCCCCTTCATCTCCCACAACCGGAGACCAAGAAGAGCCGTGTGGCAAGGTCACCTCCTTAGCCAGCCTCAGAACAGTCATTCACATGGTGGCCAGTGGTGGCTGCTTTGACAAGCCCATCCTGAAGGCTGGCCGCACTACCACATGTACAAGGCAAAGAGGAACTGTTGGCCATGCGTGTGGGGTGTGGCAAACAAACAAACAAAACAAACAAACAAAAAAACTGGAACATTTCTTCAGAGGTGGCAATTGCCAGCACACCGGAATGTCCTCCACCAGCTGCGGAGGTGCCTCTGCCGGCTGCCGATTGGGTCTCGGCAGGGTCCACCCGATTGGGTGACGCCGGGAACCCAGACTGCAGAAAGGAAGAGAAGTAGAACTGTACTTGGCCCAGGGTAAGCATTCAGTCATTTGTCTAATTACAGTTGTTCCCGCTTAACAAGAGAGGAACCTGAAAATCAGGGCGTTCTTAGGCCTGTCATCGAGATAGTGTGTTTGATAATATTCACTTAATACGTCCTGTGTATTCCTCTTAGATCTTAAAACACCACTAACTTATCTCAGAAACGTCTATTATATGGTGCTTAATAATAATCTTACCTTACATATTCATGTCAATAATATTTTGAGCCAGAAATTACATCTGGGTGGCATGGGAGTCATTTCAGAGCAGCTGAAACTGAAGAAAAAAGTTAATCAAATTTGAGGGTTGGGTTCTGAGATGTTGTAAATTAAAATACAGCCTTTAGGGGCACAACCACCTTTGTGGATTTGGGGGGGAGCACCTCAAAAGGCAGGCAGTGGTCCCCCAGAGTGGCTGACACTAAGGGCTAGTGAAGAGAGGGGACCGCATGTTGACCCTGGAGGGAGGACACACACGGAAGTTTCAAATACAAGTCCAGACCGAAAATCTGAGGGGCACACTCCACGGAGGGCAGGCACTGAGCTGTGGCTCACAGCAGTGGCAGCTGGGATTTGTTTACCTAACAAGGATTCAACTGGGCATGCTGGGGAGGCCAGCAGGAAAAGTTACTGTAACAGCTAATACTTTGGGGTTCTAACAGCTACCACCCATGCCCTGCCCCTTACACGTGTGATCTCCTCCAATCCTCAAAACACCTTTGAGGTCACATCTGGGGGCTGGCAGAAGCAGCAGTCAAACCTACCTTACTACGGGTCCTTGAACTCTGCCCTGCCGCTGACCCACTTAGTAAGTTACTTTACTTTTCTGACACCCAGTTTCCTTGTCTATAAAATGGGGGGAGATAATGTCATTGTTGTAGGCTGTGATGAAGGTTGGGTTAATAAGTGTAAACTTCTCCATGATGGTTGGTACAGGTGGGAGCCTAGAAAATGTTAGCAATTAGTATGGTGATTGTTATAGTTCATTGTGCCACATATATTCTACTTCTTATACAATCCCCACAACGAGAACATATTGGATGCTCAATAAAAGAGCCAATTTGATTGAGTTGTCAACTGTTATATTGTTTTTTAGGCAAACTCCTATAGCCCTGAATTCCATGAATAGAAACCAAGCCACTTCCTCCTGAGTTGCCCACACCCTTTTACCAACACCTGCGTGATCAGTGGCAAAGCTCAGACTAGGAATGTTGGAATGTTGTTGGCAAGCAGGAAATGGCAATTTGTCAATGATGACATGAAGTTTCTTAAGGGTTTAAAATAGTTCTGTTCTTGGTGATTAATTTTATTCCTCCCTGCTCTGTCATGTCCTTAATCCTGGGGCAATAGTGCTTATTGTCTCATGTCAAGATCTCTGGTCTGTTGAATGACACCAGGAATCAGATGACAAAGAGGACCATTCCTCCTAAATGGGGAGGGTTAGGCCATGTATATAGGGCACCATCTGCTTGAGCTAAACTGGTGAATTAAGTAACTTTTTAGTTCAGATAAACAACTAACGTGATTTTTTTTTACCTGCATAAAAGAGGTATACATAATTTGTATAAAGTGCTTTGTACCCTTCTTTGAGTTGGTGTCCCCATTTCTTTACCAAATTGACCAAATACTGGAGTGTCTCTTGGGTCCTACTGATCTGGTTGACATGACTGTATACACTTGTTCTTTGCTAAGTGTTCATTTTCCACTGAAATCAATTTGTAAAAAGAAATTAGCCTCCTTTTGACAAAGTGGTGAGACTAGAGACAGAAAGAGAAGGTCAATATTCCTGGAACTAAATGTTACAGTTTCCAGAGTAGGAAAAGAATAACCAATTGAAAAGAAGGGCTCAGAACTTGACAAGCGCCTCATTTACTTGTCTCTCGTTAAGCATCAGGGCCAATTCTCAGTCATCTAAAAGTAAGTGTAGGGTGGACAGATGGAGAAAAAAAGAGGAGAAAACCTTCTAGTTTAAGTTTTCCAGAAGAATGCTTTGAGTAACTCACAATCACCCTACTAAAGCATTCTTTGATCCTCTCTTCCATTTATTTTTGGTTATGGAGATATTGTTATGTTTGCAAAACCTGACAGATCCTCTCCCAGTGGCAACTTTTATCCTGGGTCAAAACTGGGCTTTCCTCCCTGCCTGTCCTATGAACGATGCTCCTGTTGGCTAATTGGCAACAGGCCCTGTGAGCAGATCATTCTTTCCAATACCAGTTGATCCGGCCTTTGCGGGTGAGTAATGGAGGTGGTTGGATTATGTGCAGTTATAGGTTAGGAAATGCCATGTATCCTGCCATCAGGTTAGTTCCCTCCCCAAGCCAGTAGGGACACTCACTCACTTGATTCCTTATTCTAGAAGCATCCAAGCCTACGCATCAATTCTTGAGGTCTGAGTCCCATTAACTATAGTTAATACTGAGGTGGATCTGTGTAGATTTGCTATATTTGTCACCAAGAATATTTCAATAGTATGGTAGCCGGTCGTCTTTCCTCTTTGCTTCCATTCAGCCCAGGTGCTACAATTCAGCGTCAACAATACCCTAAATTACAAATCTGATTATGCATCTCTCTGCTCTCACTCTTTTATCTCTGTAGCCTTGTATTTCATCATTCCTATCTCACATACTGTCCTGTTGCAATACCAAGCTACCTGCAGTCCTCTACACGCTATACTGCTTCCATATTCATACTTTAATTTACCATCTTGCATCTGCCCTTTCCACCTGGCATCATCGGACCAGTTCTTACTCATCTTTCAAGTATGAACTCAGGCATGGTTTTGTCTAGAAGCTTTGCTTAAACTCTGTGTTAAGCCCCAAGCACCCTAGGTGTTGTTCTGTACCAGCACTAATCTCGAGATGATGCACCCATTTTCCCAATGAAACTGTGAAGTCCTCTTGGGTGGGGACATTGTTTTGTTTATTGATGAGCACCTAGCTCTTAATACAGTGCCTGATACTCTGGAGATACTCAGTATGATTGTTGCTCTGAACTGTTTCTGATTCCCATGACTCTTATCAGAGCCATGTCAACAAGTCTCTCTTCCTTCAGCTTGCACAGACCTTGGAATGACATCAAGTGGGGTGATGCCTGCAGTTTAGGCTTGAGAGGGTTGACAGCTTCTGTCCTGTACCCCACGTGGCCCTGGATACAGCTAGGAGAGACTAGCCTTCTGATCTTCTGAGAGCCTGAACACAGTATTTTAATTGCGTTTCCTATAGCCATCTGGTCATCTACAAATGCTTTTCTGTTGCTCCCTTTGTATGCTCTGTGGTTTCCTGTGCTTTCACCCATATAGGCACTTGATGTAAACTTTTGCTGACTTATGCAGCACAGGACACACAGAGCCTTTTCATAGGTCCCACTGGCTGTGGGAAACAGCCTTTGGTGTGGGCTGCAGCAGAAGTCTTTGAGAGCCTGTACCTGAGGGAGGGAAGTGGTAATAGAGACCCATTGTACCTCTAATTCTTTCCCATGTTCCCTCTCTCCTTCTGTGTTAGCTTTCCCAGCTGATGGAAACTGAAGGATAGTGGAGCACCTAGAAGCTTGCACAGAGCAACTGGTGTGCAGACCTCATTAGGAAGGGGACGCTAGAAGTTTCTGGGTAGGGTGCAGCAGCTTTCCCTTACCAGACCCAGGGATGTCCCAGAAAATAGCAAGGAAACCACACCTGTGCCTTCATGACTCTTACACATAAAAGTGCACAAGCAGACACACATGCCCACACATGTGCATACACACCATACACACACATAATCACACATATGCACACCCATGGAAACCCACACACACACACACACATGCACTCACACATTTTTATCTCTTTGGCAACCCCACTCCTGCATGTGGGTATGTCCTTGGGGAAAACGGATAGGGGGTTGATGCTCTCCCATGATTAGCCCATTCACCAGGTAAGAGAATGATCATCTTCATCAGGCAATTTGTTACAGGAACAGGGTGGATCCTGTCATAAGTCAGGGAGAACTGGAGATGAGATTAATTTCCAAAGTGACTCTTGTGCCAGGAGGTATACAAAGTTGTAAAACCTCAAAGATTCTTTTGCCTTTGATGAAAGATAACTGTGGCAGCAGTCAGGAGGGCAGGCATGATGGATGTTTTCAGCAGAACCAAAGTGTGAACCAAATCATGGATTTTATCACTATTTTGAGTTTCAGCAACATAGTCCAACTGATATTCTTGTTCTGTAATTTGTGGAGCTGGTTGGAATAAACCAATAGATTACTGTATGGATCATTTGTTATAAGACTTTCTTCATGCTCATACTGGGTATTTAGCCATTTGCCTAAGTCAATCCCAGCTTGACCTTGAAAACCCAACAGAAAATGCTGCTTTTATAGACCTGGTTTGGATTTTAAAGTCCATAGCATCAGACCCGAATGAAACTCTGGCCTTGGGGCCTGTGTGCCAGCGTACTTCTGCACATGGGTGCTTGGGCCTTATTCTGTGTGGATTTTCTGGATCATCACCTGTGACACTCCCTTCATCAGGAGATGAATTAGACTCAACCTGCAAAGGCTATTTGTGGCTTTTATCCATGCAAGACCCCCTTGAGGGAGAAAGAACTTCTTAATTTTTATTACTCAAGCATGCCACTTGGAATAGTTGGTACTTAAATTCTTCCTCTCCCATGACTTTGTTAAAGACTGTTTCTATCAAAAGAAAGAGCCTTTAGTTAGATTGCTGTTCTGTGTCATAACAAAAATTCTAAGAAGGCATCACCAGTCGCTCTTGGCAATGAGTCTGTGCTTCTACCTTTAGTCGTGTGGTCCTGGGCTGAGTGTAATTGTGCTGCCTTATTCAGCTCAGCAAAGACAGAGCAACTGCCCATTAAATTCTATTATGTCTCATAGAGTGAAAAGGTAAGGTGGAAGTGGGTAGTGGATTGTTGTGGGGGATGACAGAAATTGGTTTTAAGTTGTGGGCAAATTGTGTATGCTATGGGACTCGTGTAGCACTCATCCTCCCCAACTGTTTCAGATGTATAGGCCCAGACCTTCCGAGCTGCTTTGTTGGGAAATTTCACATTGATCCCCTCATAATTCCCCAAAATCCCTGCAGCAGAATAATTTATATGGCAGCAAATTTTTAATCTTTGGCTTTTCTAAACAACCAGTCATTTTGCAGAGCCGAATCTGGCAAACGATGAGCGATCAAACCAAGTAATACTGCAGTGGTCAAAAAATGAGGTTCTATGGAAAGAGTAATCGGTTTGTTTTTCATGTACAGTTTATAA
>PVKY010008421.1:0-14049 GCA_004027775.1 Bradypus variegatus
ATCTTCACAATAATAATTGGAGGCTTCAATCCACCACTCTCATCAATAGACAGAATATCTAGACAGAAAATCAATAAGGAAACAGAGAACTTGAATAATATGATAAATGAACTGGCCCTATCGAACACATTTAGAACATTGCATCTCAAAACAGCAGGATATACATTCTTCTCAAATACATAAGGTTCATTCTCCAGGATAGACCACATGTCAGGTGATAAAACAAGTCACCATAAGTCTAAAATGATTGAAATTGTACAAAGCACTTTATCTGACCATAATGGAACGAATCTGGAAAACAGTAAAATGCAGGGAAGTGGAAAAGTCACAAATATATGAAAGTTAAACAACACACTCTTAAACAATCAATGGGTCAAAGAATAAATTGCCAAACAAATCAGTAAAAAGCTCAAGATAAATGAAAATGAGAACACATGGATTGGAAGACTAAATATTATTAAGATGTCAATTCTACCCAAATTGATTTACAGATGCAGTGCCATCCCAAGCAAAATTCCTAGAGTTTACTTTACAGAAAAGGAAAAACCAATTGTTAAATTTATTTGGAAGGGTAAGGGATCTCAAATAGCCAAAAACATCTTGAAAAAGATCAAAGTTGCAGCACTCACACTTCCTGAATTTAAAGCATACTTTAAAGCTACATTGGTCAAAACAATATGGTACTGTCATAAAGATAGATATATTGACTAATGGAATTGAATTCAGAGTTCAGAAATAGACCCTCACCTCAGTGGCCAATTGACATTCACCAAGGCTGCCAAGGCCACTGAACTGAGACAGAACAGCCTCTTCAACAACTGCTGCTGGGAGAACTGGATATCCACGTGCGAAAGAATGAAAGAGGATCCCATCCCACACTGCATGTAAAAATTAACTCAAAATGTACCAAAGACTTAAATATATAAAACCAGGAATACAAAACTTCTAAACAAAAGTGTAGGGAAGCATTTTCAAGATCTTGTGCTAGGCAATGGTTTCTTAGACTGTACACCCAAAGCATGAACAATGAAAGAAAAAAATAGATAAATGAGACTTCCTCAAAATTAAAAACTTATGCACTTCAAAGGATTTTGTTAAGAAAGTGAAAAGGCTACCTACTCAATGGGTGAAAATGTTTAGAAATCACATATCCGATAAGGATTTACTATCCAGAACATATGAAGAAATCCTACAACTCAACAATGAAAAGACAAACAACCCAATTAAAAATGGGCAAAAGACTTGAATAGGCAGCTTTCCAAAGAGGAAATACAAATGGCTCAGCATCACTAGCTGCTAGGGAAATGCAAATCAAAACCACAATGAGATATTTAACACCTACTATTTTTGAAACAGAAAAGTACAAGTGATAGAGAGGAAGTGGAGAAATAGGAATACACATTCGCTGCTGGTGGGAATGTAATGTGGTGAAGCAGCTGTGAAAGTTTGGTGGTTCCTCAGGAAGCTAAGTATAGAATTGCCACATGATCCGGCAATCCCACTGCTAGGTACGTACCCAGAAAAACTGAAAGCAGGGACTTGAACAGACATTTGCACACTGATGTCCATAGTGGCGTTGTTCACAATTTCCAAAAGATAGAAGCAACCCAAGTACCCATCAACCAATGAATGTATAAACAAGATGTGTATAAACAAGATGTGGTATATACATATGATGGAATATTATTCAGCAATAAAAAGGAATGAAGTCCTGATGCATGTGGAAACATGGATGAAGCTTCAGGACATTTTGCTGAGTGAAATATGCCAGGCACAAAAGAACAAATATTGTATGATCTCATTGATATGAAATAATTAGAATAAGCAAACTCATAGAGTTAGAATCTAGAATATAGGATACCAGGGGCTGGTTGGAGGTAAAGAATGGGGAGCTGATGCTTGATTTCTGCAGAATTTCTATTTAGGTTGACTGAAAATGTTTAGAAATGGATAGTGGTGATGGTATCACATTGTTGCGAGTGTAATGACCAATGCTGAATTATGTTTATGAGTGTGGCTGAAAGGGGGGCTTTTGGGTCATGTGTATTGTTAGAAGGAAAGTTAGAAGATAAAACATTCAACTGTATAACACAATGACTCTTGTTGTGGGCGATGGACTAGGGTTAATAGTACAAATATAAGAATGTTCTTTCATAAATTTTAACAAATACATGACACTGTTACAAGATGTTAATAATCAGTTGGCACATGTGGGAAAATACATCTAATGTAAACTATATTTCCTATGATAGAAATCTCATTTCAAATACAGCAGTAATCATTTGAAATGTAGGAAAATTATATGATGAAGAATATGTTCTCATATCACAGTCATTGTCAAAAATAAAAAGCTGCGGAATATATTTAATTCAGCTTATTTTAACCCAATTAAAAGTAATTCTGTTATAGTTCTAAAATTAGTCTCAAGTATACTTTTGGTATTAATCTATTGAAAGTATACTAGAAGAAGCTGCTTTAACATTTAACTTTTAAACTCCTTAGTAAATCTCCTTGGAGTGTATTTATAATTCAGTTGGGCAGGGTTGCATGCCATGTCCTACGGATGTTATAGTCTATCAAAGAGATGCCTCAGATAGTTTGCAGTTTATTGAATCAGCATGGTTCTTGCTTTGGAAAATTATATACATCACATACTTTGAAAAATGATTATTATTAATGCTTTCCTGAGTATCCTCCCCCTGGACTGCCATAATTGATCAGGAAGGGTACGTGGGACAAATGGATGCAGAAGGTACAATTAAAGACAGCAAGCACCTGACAAGGAAGTAACAGTAGCAGGAAATTGGAAACCAAGGACTGGCAGTCTTTTGATAAAAGATAGTCAACACTGTCAAATGCTGCTGAGGAGTTAGGCAAATTAGGGACGGAATAGAGATGTGAGTTTTAGCGTCACATGCACGCTCGGTAGGGTGACCATATATGCTGTGATCCAAACTGGGACATGTTAAAGAATGCCTACGAAGTAGAATATTACAGGAGGCTGTCACTTCCACTCTTAAATCAGAAAGAGCCACCGATTGCCTTTAACTGGAAAAAAAAGTCACACCAGTATTCCACCATTAAGATTTTATTTTACATGTTTAAATAATTTTAGATATGTTATTAAAAGTTTCAAATATGAGTAATGACAAATATTCAGTATACATTGTGAAATGGTGGCCTACTTCCCACTTTAAGACACACTATATCATAAAGGCTGAAACTGCAACCCATATTCATTACTAAAAATAGTCAAATTTGTTGTTACACTATGAAAATTAAGTTTTTATTAATACAAATCATATTGTTACAAATTAAGATGTCAATTGTAATCCCCAGGCCAACTACTGATAAAATAACTAACCAGAGGAGATTAACAGAGGAGTTGAAGTAGAAGAAATCTATTCTTCTCTCCTCACCATCTTAGTTCTAATATTTTAGGAGTCCTACTTTGATATAGGAAGATGAAACTTTCCCTATGTCTTTGTGATTATTTTTTTGCATTGTTTGCCCCCTGAGTTGTTCACACAATAGCAAGATTGAATGTCCTTCTCATCTACCAACAGCACTTAACATTTTTATGTAGCAAAGAACTAGTAATATTTTATAATTAAATAATTTGTGCTTTGATTTCTGACAGTTTTATCTCTATTTCATGCTTATACTCAACTGGTTATTACTAAAGAATATTATAAATATATTTCATTTCTGAAGTTTTTATTTTAAAAACCAGAAATTTAAACTATATTATACTTAAACATTATTCTGAATTAGGAACCCATGATCTAGAGAGTTGCAACATTGTCTCAATATGGTTTGAAAATATAAGGATATATTAATTGGTAAAACTGTAAATATATTTTGCCCAGGATAAGATGAAAACGTAAATGTACATAGCTGCTCTTTACCCTGTTGGTTTTCCTTTGGCTAAAGCTGCTGTCACCTGTTTCCAGACAACGGTGCACAGGTGTTGGTCTGAAACCAAATGCCCCGGCCCTTTGAAAGTCTAATGATGACAATTATACTGGGAATAAAAAGTTCATGATAAGAAGATACCTAGAGACACATACATTTTTACTTGTTTTATTTTAATAAATTATGTAATGCAAATTACCCACATAGATATGTCAGTCAAGGAACTATTGAACTATTGAAAATATTTCCAAGGATCCTAAATTATAGAACACTTGTCTTAAATAATGTTGGTCTGATTTTCTATCCTAAAAAAACAAAGTCTCCTTGAGAGATATTTGCAGAATCTGGTACACTCATTTGTTCCTAATGGCCTTAATTAAGAACAATACTGCTTAGACTACCAAATACAGAGCAGAATGGCAAGAACACATGGTTTATTTGCTCTTTTAATTTTTAGAATCTCTGACTCTGGACAAATGATGCCAATTTTCACTTTAAAAGACAGAAATCCTTTTTACGATCTTGTCTAGTACTTGCCATCCTATATGAATATCCTCCTTCTTGTGGAGATAGAATTGCTGAAGTGGCTCAGTTTTGTTCTATTATGGTGGAATAAATAACTTACTTTACTAATCTATTGAGTTCTTTAAAAAGTCATGTGCTCTTTTTTCTAAATTGCACTAACATTTAACAGTGAACAAATTATGTTTGGTGCAAATAATTTATCACTGATTTGAAACTGATTCTCTGGTAAATATTGAGTATATAAACATGTCTAAGGCATAGTTCTTTAAATATTTAGAAGGAAAAACAAAAATAATTATAACAGTTTAATAAAGTCTACTATTAGCAATATACAAAGAAAAATATAATGTAAGAAAAACAACAGATATTATAATAAGTTGCCTTCTAAATAATCCAGAAGCATTTATTTATGCCAATTATGTTATTTTCAGATCCTATAAAATAAACCCATTATTTTACTCTATAAATAAATATTGTAGTTATTTAGTTCTAAACAGTTAAAACTAATTAGATTTTCACCTTTTTTATACCTTTGCTAATTCCTAACTATGATATTAAAATTTTCAGGGTGGCTGAAAAGTAGTCATAGCAGGGAGATGTAAAAGTGCGATAAAACAGGAAAAAGTAACGGTTGTCTCTTTACAAGCTGTGTTTGTTTCCTAGGGCCGCTGAGGTATATTACATTATGACCCCAGCGAAGGCTTGTTCTTCATCTTGACCCACATTCCGGAGGCTGTAACCCCTGCAAAGGGGTCCCAGCATTCCTTTTAGCAGAGGTGTGGCCCCACTGGGCAGGTGTCTTATCCTGGAGGCCGGTGAAAGCCGGAGTGAGAGAAGGCCGGAGCTGGGAGCCAGAAGTCAGTAGAAACCAGGAGAGCAGACACAAGAGGAGAGAGAGAGGGAAAGAGAGAGGAAGAGGGACAGAGAGAAGGGGGGAGGGAGGAAGGGAGAGAGAGAGAGAGAAAGAGGGAGACAGGGAGAGAGAGAGAGAGGGAGGAGGGAGAGTGGGAGAGGGGGAGAGGGAAAGGGAAATGAAGAGAGAGGAAAGAGAGGAAAAGTGGGGACAGGGAGGGAGGGAGAGAGAGCGAGAAGAGAGAGCGAGCGAGAGATGAGAGGGAGGGAGAGAGAGCGCACAAGGGCATGTGACAGGAGGCAGAAGTGTGAGCCCAGGAACTCAGAATTGTGTCAAGCCAGTGCCAGAGCACTACGAACCTCATGGAGAAAGGATGGCCTTGCCGCAGCCTTGATTCTGAACCTCTCTCTGAAACCACGAGCCAATAAATTCCTGTTGCCAGCCTAAGAGTATTTGTATTTGTCTTAGCAGCCTGGCAAACTAAAACAGCTGCCATAACAAATCAGCACAAATGAGGCAGCCTGAAAGAACAGAAATTTCGTCGTTTACGTTCTGGAAGCTGGAGGTTTGCTGTCACGGTGTCAGCTGGGCCAATTGCTTCCGGAGACTCCGATCCCACGCATCTATCCTGACTTCTGTGGCGGCCCCCATTCCTTGGCCTTCCTTGGTGCTCTTTGGTGCTCCCTGACGTTCCTTGGCTTGCAGAGGGATCACTCCATTCTCTCCGTCAGGTGGCCTTCTCCACTGCCCTCCTCTGTCCATGTCCTCTCTTCTTACAAGGACATTGTCATGAGATCTGGGACCCTCCCTAATCCAGAAAGACCTTATCTTGGGATCATTCCTTTAGTTACATCCACAAAGACCTTCTTCCAAATAAGGTCTGACTCCCAGTGGTGAAGGACACATATTTTTGAGGCTCTCTGTTCCCATTTGCTAAAGCTGCCAGAATGCAAAACACAAGAAATCGATCAGCTTCTATAAAGGGGGTTTATTTGGTTATAAAGTTACGGTCTTAAGGCCACAAAGTGTCCAAGATAATGCATCAGCAATCTGGTACCTTCACTGGAGGATGGCCAATGATGTCCAGAAAACCTCTGTTAGCTGGGAAGGCACGTGGCTGGTGTCTGCTCCAAGTTTTGGTTTCAAAATGGCTTTCTCCCAGGACGTTCCTTTCTAGGCTTCAGCCCCTCAAAAATGTCACTCTTAGTTGCTCTTGGGGCATTTGTCCTCTCTTAGTTTCTCTGGAGCAAAAGTCTGCTTTCAAAGGCCATCTCCAAAATGTTGCTCTGTAAACTGCAGCTCCTCTCTCAGCTTCTGTGCATTCTTCAAAGTGTCCCTCTTGGCTATAACAAGCTTGCTCCTTCTGTCTGAGCTCATATAGTGCTCCAGTAAACTAAGCGAGGCCCATTCTGAATGGGCAGGGCCACACCTCCGTGGAAATTATCCAATGAAAGATCTCACCCACAGTTGAGTGATCATATCTCCATGGAAACATCCAATGAAAAGTCTCCAATCCAATCAACACCAATAGTTTCCTCCCCACACAAGACTGCATCAAAGATAGTGGTATTTTGGGGGACATAATACAACCAAACCCGCACAGCCTCCCTTCAACCCCCTGCACAAGCCAACTCTAGTTGCCGTATTCAGGCCTGATCTTGAGAGTAAAGTGCCAGGCCCAGAAAAGGAGCCAAAAGTCAAACAAATTTACTGAATACCTGACACATTTCTAATCACTGTGCACTTGACTCATAGCAAGAAAATGTGTGAATCCAGCTTCAATTTCAGTGACTCCTTATTTGCTTTGTAACAAAGCATCTAGTTTTACAGAATTTAAGCCCTGTGAATAGTATCAAAGAAGTAACTCCACTTCAATGTCCAACACCCATAAAAAAACATTTTATTGCCTGCTCAATAAAACCATGAGGAGCTGTCAGGTGCAGTCCCATTTGACAAAGCCAGCTACGGAACGAGTAGGCTTACTTCAGCCTTAGTGTTTGGGACCAGACTGGATTAGGGCAGGTGATGGAGGCAGTTAGCTCAGGGGCACCACTGAAGGGGAGCCCTGCAGAATTCAGAAATTCAGACAAATGATATTGCAGTACAATGTTTTTCAAAATATATTTTAGGAAGTTAATTTAAATTATCTAAGATCTTCACATGGTCAAGAAAAGCTGTCAAACGTGGCAATTAATTCCTTCAATGGAAAGAAAAGCAAAGCAAAGACAGTGATTTTGAAAACAGCATTGATGACTCTGCCTCCATTAAAGTCAGGAAAGTAAGATGATAAATTACGTTTTGTCCTAAATAAAATATTTAAACAGTGTGAGTTTTAATACACCCACTTTTCTGTATTCTGTCAACCGTCTTCAGGTACTGGAAGTATGACTGTAGGGGCACTCGTCTGTCGCTCTGCCTGGGCCCAGTGGGGTGCAGCCCCAGGATCTAAGTTTAGGGGGCTGCTTGGCTGATTTTGAAAGCAGGTGCTCCCAGGCCACGTGGCTTTCAGAGGCTTTGTTCCCTGATGGGAATTTCCACCCCAGGGACCCACCAAACCAGCATAAAACCTATCCTGGGCTCCCAGAGCAGGCAAGATGGAGGCAGTGCCGTGGAGCTCATCCTTCATCTCTAAAAAGTTTGGGCAAAATACAGATCTTAGGAAACAAACAACTCCCTGGGGACTCTGGAAAGTTAGTAACTGCAGGGAGACTGGATGAGAGAGCCCAAAGCCGAAGGACAAGCGACTCTCCTCTTTCACCTGGCACCTGGCCAGGGTGACCGTGGTGCAGAAATGTCCTCTGGGGTGGAGGGGGTTCTCAAGGGCCTGTGGGCAGGAGGGGACGGGAGGGATTTGCTGGTGTCTCCCCTCTTCTCCTCTATGTTCTCCGGATGTGCTCCGAGGGCGGCATCACGAAGCAGGCGGCATTGGCCGTGGCACAGTGCGCGAAACCCTGAGCCAGAAGCCTGTCCTTGTGGCCCGAGAAAGTAGGAAAAGGGAGCGCTGGGTCCCCCGAGTGACTGGTGATGGCCATCTCTTCCTCCTTTCTCCCTCCACTGTGTCTCACGAGCAGCCCGATCACCCCATTTTATAGCCGGGCTATCAGAGCATCTTGTGGAGGGAGGGGAGCACCCAAATTCCTCGTGGGTCTCATTCCTGGGCTCTGTGTGCCTGGAACGGAACCCAGGGGGCATCACAAACTCTGGAAACTGGCCTCACATTGGAACCACGATCCACGGAAAGCAAGACGGGATTTGGAACGTGAGCGCAGACGGGCTGAGTGTGGAAGCTGCGGCACCGTCTCCCACAGCGGCTGTGGGGTGAGCCCGCCGGGCACCGGGCCTCCCGCGGGTGGTGGGCCCGAGGGGGGCCTTCACTCGGTTACTGGCAGCCTCACGGAGAACCAGAAGTCAGAGAGCCAGAGAGAGAGGGCATGGGCGCCTCTGGGAGGCGGGGTGAGCCAGGGACTGGGGGCGGCCGGCGGCCCAGAGCCCACCCACGGGGAGGCACCACCGCGCGGATAGCTTCACTTTGCACGTTTCTGGCCTCAAAACTGTGAGCCAATAAATTCCTGTTGTTTAAGCCAAAACCAGTTTGTGGTGTTTGGGACAGCAGCTCACGCAAACTGAGACAGGCGGTTACGAGGTTGAAGTGAACTAGCAACTGCAAGCACGGAGAACGGTGTCTGACCCTCAGAAAACGTCATGATCATGCTTTAAAAGAAAAGAAAGTAGTAGGGCTGGTAATTTCCAAATGCCTGTCTTCAGGCAGGTTTTGATCCATATTGAAGTTTCCACTACTTCACGGCAAAAGGAGAAAATGTACAATATTGTGAGACTTTAATAAAAATTCATTCATTTGATAGCATTCTCCTTTATTCTGAAATGTGTTTATTTATACTATTTTGGTAATTATATGACCAAATTGTCATATAAATGCTGGTAGATTATGACTATCATTATTTTTACAAATGTGTTTAATATCCAGATCCAGAAAAAAAAATTTTTAACTGTCACCTATTATTGATTTCCTACAAAATGTTTGAAATTTTATTATTCCATGAACTGAAAAGTTTATGAACTTCTGAGTTAGACAACCTAGTCCATATTTTTCTAATGCTATTCATTTGTGAAGCAGCTGTGATGTAGCAGAAGGCACTGTGACTATAAAACCAGAAACCTGTGTCAAAATCCATTTCTGCTTATCACCTGCTTTGTCCCTCATGCAAATAACTTAGCCTTTTAAATTTAAAGTTTCTTATCTTGAAAAACAGGTAAAATATATTTCTGTTTTGATAGAGTAACCAGTACAGGACTTGACTTCCCAACAAAACAACTATAAAACAGCACAAAATACATGAATCAAATATTTTCAGGCATCATAAAAGAAGCAGTTCAGGACAAGAATCCTTGAGGAAAGAAAAACAAACAGGCGAGTACCAAGATCTCCCAGTAACTGCCGCCAGCTTTCTGCCTGGGGGTGCTTTGCTGACACAGAGCAGGGATTTGGAGCCAAATGGGAGAAGTCTTGCTGACCTGGGGAGGCAGGGCTGGTGAGATGGCTCCCGGGGCAGCTGGGATTGTAGTATTGGGTATCCAGTACACAAACAGCAACGGCTTAAACAAACTAACCTCCCAAACAACAGACAGACTCAGCTGTTTAGGGAAAATATTGTGCCACAGAGATCATCACATAAACACCTGTGTCAACTCCTCATGCAAACCCTTGCCTTTTAATTTAGTGAACATTTATAAGTGTAAGAAACTAATTTTTATCCAGCTGTAATTGCACATTTTTGTTATTAACTGTTTTTTCCTAAACTCTCTTAGATTCTTCCCACTTATTCAAGAAATACTTATTGGGCATCTATAATGAGAGAAGTAGGACGTGTACAGTCAATATAAAAGCAAGTGAGACAGTCTAGAAATGAAAATGAAGGTGTTATAGTCTAGCAATGGAGTTGAAGATAGTGCACGTCCCAAATGACTCTAAAGAACACTGAGAGATGGTGACTGTTGTAGGATGTTGGCTTCGCGGAATCCACAGGAAAAAGAGCCCCATGTTGAGGAGTTAATTGATAAAAATGCCGGTTGCTTCAGGAGAGAATTAAAGAAAAACTGGGATGGGGTAAGATAAAGCCTCCCTTCCTGAAGGACTGTCTGTGTTTGCTTCATGGGATACGGTATTACCTGTCTGCAAGATGTCAAATACTCAGAAGAAAAACAGGTTTCCATATATCACCAGGCTTTCAGTTAAACTTTTCTGGATGGTGTGGTTTCCAGACCCTTCACAATCCAACTGTCCTCTTTCGATTGTGCTTTAATTTATCTCCATACTTCTTAAAATAGTTTGCTCAAAATATAAACATATTGGCCCTATCAGTGTAGAATAGGAAAAGGATATCAGGATTCATTGTCCATTCTTACTTTTCCTGAAAGGAAAATCATATTCTCATTGAAAAACAATGTCACTTCATGCATTATGAAGATCACTACCACTTTTAATAAATTAGGAAGTTGGTGATCTCTTACCTATCTTTTTCCCAAACAAATACACACATACATTTTTTCTATAACCACACAATCACATACATGTCCACATATATGTGCATTTTTTTATCTTTTTCTTTCATTTTTTAATAAAATGAGATCATGCACATTCGGTTTTGTGATTTCTTTTGTATCACAAATAATACAGATACAGATGAATGTCTTTCTTATGCATATCTGTATTATATTTCCATTTATAACTGTTCCATAATGTGTTTAGCAGTTTCCTAATGGAGCTGTCTCACACTGTCCGAGCTAGTTATAAGCAATATGGCATGAACTCCTCGTGCTCAAGTTTCTCTATATACTACATGAGAAATGAAATTGCTGGTTCAAGCGAGGCACATTGTTCTCCTCTTGATTACCAACAAGACCCAATTTAGTAACTTAGATAGAAAAGGACTTTATCCTAAGAATGTTGTGGGTTTGGAGCCTCATCAGGAATCACAGAGAACCAAGCTTCAAAAAAAGCAGAGAAGTAGGGGGAAAGCCAAAGTTCTGTCACTGGGTTGGACATCTACTGAGACTTAAGGTGTATGCATTTAATTATCTCTTGGGACATAAAACTACAAACATTGGTGCTAAATGACAATGAACTGCCTCCTCTGGAGGACCAGCCCCTCGGCCCCACCACGGCCACCACAAACGGCCTCTCACCGCCCTACACACTATGCCAATTCTCCCTGGATTCAAAGTTCTGGGCAGAGACTCATCAAGCTGATAAGAAATTTCAGGAAGGAACATTCACTCCACTAAAGCTTCCGTGAAGGAGGTCGGGTCCTGGGGGGACCAAGTAAGGTGTCCATGCAGGTAGCGTGGAACCCGAGCACATTGCTCGGGTCCATGCACATTTTCAGTTTCCATAAATGCTGTTGGATACTATTCCAAACAAATTGTGCCAATTCTCACTCCCATTCACAGTAGATGAGGAGTGCCTTCCCCAGTAAGCACTGAATATTGTCAATGTTTAAATTATTGTCAATCTGACTGAAAAGTGAAAATTCTGTTGCAATTCAGATTCCCCCAGTTAGTTATGAAGTTGAACATCTAAAATTAATATACATATAATTATAATTGTGCCTTTGAGTTTCCTAACAAATTTAGCATATCTTTTTTTTTTATTTTAGGAGCTATTCTCATATTACAGACATTGAATCTTTACTTGTTTTAATGACGTGAATTTTTTTGGAAATGTATTTGATTCTTGATGGTGTCTTCTAACGTGTTTTTGTACCTCTTTGGCTTTGTGCAATCTTCAAATTTGAGAGTATGTTTGTATTTGTTCAAAAAAGATATCAATGATTGGAGAGTGTTTTTATGACAGAGTCCAGGGGCATGTCCCCAGAGGCCAAGAAATAAATATGGACAGTTCCCTGAGAAGGCACGTTTGCCGCCAGGCTGACGGATGGAAGCAAGGGTGCAGTTTTTAACCATACTCATATTTATCGCCCTTGCACCTGGGATTTCCATGCCACCGTCTCGTTTCTGTATTTATGTGCCTTCAACAATACACTTCTAGTGCTTGCGATGGAGCTGGAGAAAGCCAAGCCCTGCTCTCAGGGGGCTTGCATTTTATGCGGTGAACCTGACAAAACAACCCCTAGAAACATGTGCGTTCAGGCTCTTCAGAGGGAGACAGTGCAGTGAAGAAACAGGAAGCAGCAGAGGGGAGAGGGGAGCTGAGGCAGGAGTGTGCTGGAGAGGCAGGGGCCGCGCGGTGGCTTCTGAGCAGAGCCGGGGGCGTCTGAGCGCCCAAGGCCAAGCACCAGTGGCGCCAGGGGCGACCAGAAGTTGGGGGGCTGCAGGGCCCATCAGGAGAGAGCTGAGGGCACAAGCTGCTGGACACGCACAAGTACCACAGTCTCTTCCTTTCTTTTCTCCTTTACTCCTTCAGTCTCTGAAGTGCCTGTAGTTTTTCCGACCACGACAGAGCTCCTGGCTGTAATTTTTAAAGCTGGCACCATCGTCTGAGGAAGCCCCTGGAGCTTAGGCTCGCCCCTGGCTGCCTTTCCCACGCAGCATCGGTGCACCCCTGTCTTTCGGATGCAGTTTCAACCTTGTCGTGGGATTCGTTTCCTGCGCTTTCAGACATATCTTGTTGGGGTCCTGGCAAACCCAACTCACTTCACTTTTCATGACTTTACCCACGATAGGAAGCGCAGCGGATTTTCCAGATGGTCTTACGGAAAGCGGGCGCAGGCTGAACCCGCCCCAGACCCGCTCCCGATCTCCAGCCGGTGGACGGGGGAGCGCGCAGGGCTGCCCCGTGCCGTCCCCGCCGCCGCATCGGGGACGCTTCTTCCCAAAAGGCCGGAAAAAGCGTCTGAAATACCCTCTTCTGGGATGGCTGCAACCACCCACCCTCTTTCTCTTACTGATAGGACGTGTGCGCTTAAAAACAGCTCCTTTCTCCAATGGTTGAGACCTTGGGGACTCCAAGGGAGTCCGGGTGGCCACTGCGCCCCCGGGGCGCCGAGGGTCGGGAGATTCGGGCTGTTTCCGTCGAGACTGTCTGTAAAGAGAGCGCTCTGCACAGAGCTGCAGGCCAGCCACCCACGGGGATGTTACTTACGTATAATAAAAGTCATTTCTTCACATGGCTAAAAATTAGTTATTATTTTTTTATTCCTATTTTTTGACTAGTGCCTTCAGGATGTGCTGCAAAGCCAAAGGGCCCGGCGGAGGGCTGGAGCGTGCTCCCCACTCCAGCCACCGCCAGGAGCCGGGGGCTGTGCTCTGTGGCGGGACCTGCTCTCCCGGCATGGACAGAGGCCACCAGCAGGACGTGCCCCAGAGGCCGGCAGCTCGCCCAGTGTCCCTCCAGGGACCCGGAGACTCACGGCCCTCGGGGGCCCCCAGGGTCAGTGCGGGTCCGCTGGGAACACTGTTGTCAGGCTGGGGCCCAGCTGGTTTTCAGCTGGATCTGCCCACGTTATGTTGGAAACATATTTCCTCCAGTTTATGAGACCCATTAAAGTGTCAAGGCACAAGATGAATCCAGCTGACCCTCTTCAGACCCTCCCACCATTGGTTTATTGCCATTTACTCCTGTCTCCTTTACCAGGTGGTTTTTCTCTGCCACAAGGTATTTCTGGGAGGTATATATCCAGAGATATATCTCTGAGTAAATATCACATTTACCTACTTTGCCTGTTTTTAAAGCCTCTGAAAAATAGTGACGGACAGATTTTGTCAGCGTTCCAGCATCC
>PVKY010008422.1:0-14079 GCA_004027775.1 Bradypus variegatus
GTCATGAGAGTTAAATATGGTAATGTTTGTTCTATTATCCAGCTAGGTTTCTAGCACACAGTACAGGCTCAAATATTATTTCTCTGTCTCTCCAAACCCACCACCTCTTATCCTGGAAAATACAGGGAGGCTCTTCAGCCACACTACAAAATAGGGGGTACTTATTTAGGGATCTCATTAATGCCTGATTTCTGCTTTTGGCCCATTTGGCATATCAGAATGAATGGTTAATAATCTCTTTGTGTGCATATACATTGTTCATTTTTTTTAGCTAATGTCTTATCCTCAAACTCTATGGAACAGAAAATTGTTTACCCAAAGCCATTAATAGAAAATTAGTCAGGTAACTTTCTAAAGGTATATCTGGAATAATATTTGGCCATTAGTAATTAAAAACTGAAAATAGTAGATTGAATCAACTATTTATTATTGCTGTCATAATAAAATTAGTAATACCGTGATTGCTGTTATGCTATCAAAGACTCAGTTATCTCTGATCTTTCTGCTTAGCCTGCCTTGGCAAATGTTTGTTGCTTCATGGTCCTGATGGCAGACCTGCCTTTACCTTCAGGTATAAAGAAGGGAGAGCATATGGGGATAAGGGTACAAGCCAACTGAATCATCTCCCCTTCTCTTTTAAGAGTCTTTCATGGAAACTCTGCTCTATATCTCCCACTAGACACCTCAATGGCTAACTAGAACTGTAAAACATAGTACTTTCTGATGATGGGGATATTCTATGTCTGCAATTTCCAAGATGGTAGCTACTAGTCAATTGTGACTATTAGGCACTTAAAATGTAGCTAGTATGATTGAGTAAATGAATTTTTAATTGTGTTAATTTTAATAAATTTACTTGTGTCTGCTGGCTACTATTGGGCTAGCCTTCCTCATCTGACTACCCCATCTGAAAGGAAGGCCTGGAATTGTAAGTTTTGGGCTCAGCACATTGCTACCTCTAGCAAAATTTGTCTTCTTTTAGTAAGGAAAAATAAGCAAAAAAATTAGTATAGGCTAAGCAAATAGCTTGCAGTGGAGGGATAGTTGCATGCTAGCATTCCTCAAACCCAAAGAAATGGAGTCCTCCTGGGTTTATTGTCAGCATGATGAATGATATGGTTGGGTAGACATTATGTAGATGAAAAATTGATTCTCAGAGCTGGAATTCAATTCAAATGTCTTCTTTTCACAAATGAGGAAACTGAGGTTTATAGACATGACTGAGAGAGGCCTAAATAACACATAAATGGAATAATCTCTGAAATAATAGCTGATTTAGTGGCTTTTAAAACATCACCCATGGTAACTATAAAGTCTCAGAAAGATAATGCTCTCTGCCTCTGGTTTTTAAAATACAATGAAGAAAATCTTAGAGGGATTTTGATGCCACCTATTGGTACACAAAAGTATAAGGAGACCTTTCATAACATAGCTTCTTATTCATGGATGTTAGGGGCACCGTGGTTCATAGAGGATGCCCTAAATAAAGGAATGACAGATGGTGGAAAATGTGATCCCTGAACCAGCCTGGAACATGTACATTAGTTCCTTCTTGATTCTTAGCACCTTGGAAGGGTTTTCTTAGAATCCCTCTCTGCTTTCCAGTAACACAACCCAGCTCAGGCATATAGAGAAGCAGCAAAGGAAGGCATATCAGTCAATTCTCAAAATAAGAAATAAGGAAAAAAAAAGAAAAAAAAGAAAAAAAATTTTTTTAGTTATAATAACCCTGGGGTCTGAGATTCAAGGTTCTTATTTGATCCACAACCTCAAAAATAAATCCTGTTGTTTGCAGCAATCCTCTTGACTAGCTGAACATGTAACCATCCTACAGCACAAAAGAAAAAAGAAAATAGAAAATAGAAATTCAATTTCAAAACAAAATTCTCACCCTGACTCATTCAGGGAAGGATCCAAGGTTTATAATGTAGGGCATTGACTCTGCCTGTTTTTCCCCTTCATCATCTGGTACCCTTAAAAAAAATGGTATCAACTGCATTGGTAAGAATCCACATTTCCTCCCTTTTGTTCCCTGGCTCCATTCCAGCATTTCACTTGTCACACTGATGAGTGAGATGCCTTTCATATTGGCATAGGACACTGAGCGGATGCCTCCCCTTATGTTATCAGAGACCCGGCAATCAGATCTACCCAGAGCTGAAGCCTCTTCTGCAGCTTGGGAACACCAGTGGCACTGTGGCTCTGTGGCTTGGCTTTAGATAATTTTGACTATGGCTGTAGAACCCAGCAGCTCAGAAACCATGAAAAGGAGAGTTGGAAGGAGGTGAGTGATACAGATAATGGGTTTGTGATGTCATAATTGTTGAGAGGACTCTGGCTGGTAGGCAACTTGCTATGGGGACAGTGATTGCAACCATAAATGTACTAGCTGGTTATAAATCTTCATTTATAGAGATGAGCTGTTGATTTCATATTGGAGGTGGGAGTAAATTCTGCCTTGTGCCCTGCCGAGAACCTCTTAGAATTTACCTTCAGAGTCATGCATTGAGGGAAAAAAAAATCAAGTTTCTGGCATGAAGCTGCACATGTGTTCTGCATACTGGCTTGCAGCGACTGTTTCTAATTAGGGAGCTGAAGCCTGCTGGCAGAGGGACCCTATATTTGTCACAGGTTGTGGTATTGTGTTTGTGTGTCTATGCCTTTAATACAGGAGACCAAAGACGACGGTACTGAGTTTTCCCCTGTGGGCTTTGATTACATTATGTCTGCTCTAAGGTCCAAGGGTTCAGCCATTCTTAGATGCCTCCTTTAGAACCTGCTTCAATTAACAGTCTCTGTTAATTCTGTTCTTCCATTAACTAATTGTTTTCCTTTGTCTGGTCATTCAGAAGACCCAAACCCCAATATTTTTCTTTGACAAATTAAATAGGGAGGTTGTTGTCAAAATTAAGTGGAGTTAGCAGTAGAGTGCCTAACAGATTGCCCGGAAATGGTACATGCTCAAGACATCTTAATTCCTTTCCTCTCACCCATAAACTAAGGGTTTTGGGTTAAATGCCCCCTAAGGTACTTTTCAACAAGTAGTCAAAGAGCAAATATCAAAGAACACTATAGGTTACAATTCCATAGCCTCAGTCATTTCCCTGTTATGAAATATATATACAAAAAGGTAATATCTTTCAAAGTATGATTTAACAAGTAGATATATAGGAAATTTCCAAAGTTATTGTAAGTTATAGTACCAAAGTTTCAGTTATTTCCCTACTGCAAACTATAACATATATACAAAAACGTATAGCTTGCAAATTGCAATTTAACAAGTAGCTATAGAACAAATCTCAAAGAATGCTATGAGTTGCAGTGCCACCATTTCAGTTCCTTCTTTCTAACTATTCTGATACCCTAGCAACTAAGAAAGAGTAAATTATATAAAGATCCAGTATTCATAATCTTTTGTTAAACTCCATCTTGCCTTTTGCTATTCCTTCCTCTAGTTTAATCACTTTCTCCTAAGATACTTTCAAAGTTTAATTTAACAAATGTTTATTGACTACCTGTAAAACGCCAGACACTGTGGTAAGTGTTGGAGTTATGACTATGAACAAGAAAACAAACCAGACTTATCACTGGCCTTCATGGAGCTTCCTTTTTATAGGCGTGCAATCAATATGCAAGGAAATGCAGAGTGCCTTTCCCTTTCCTTCCTTTCATCTTTGCAAGGTCAACCAACTCAAGCTTCAAGGTATATCTCAGAAACCTGGAAGGAATCTTTTCTGGCTTTAAAAAAAATCCCTATTTTATGAACATAGTTTGTTTTGCCTGCCCAACATCCATCCACACTTTCCTAGCAGGAGAGGCCTTAATTTCCCTTGGGGGACCATCCCACTGTCTTACTCTTAATCTGGATCAGCCCCTCCCCCCCACCCCCAGCTCAAGAGTGCCACGGAGCACACTGGAAGCTCCAAGACACTGTGGAAGGCCTAGACCACCTGTAAAACTCATCTCCGGCCACCATGATTGGCTTGTGATAGCCACATGACCCGAGTTTTCCCAATCAAAGTGAATCCAAGGATTTATTTGGGAACTTCAATGTACAGACAATCTCCCTAAGATCCCTTCTAGGGTCTGTGTTTAGTGTCATCCTATTTCAGGGGGACCTAAGAAATGACCTAGGGGAAGAAAAATGTTTATTTTTCTTTCTCCAAGCTGTTTCTCTGCTGCCCAAAGAACTTCCTAACTGCTCCCACGGAGCCATTAATGGGACTCCTGCTCTTATCCTATCAGAGTCTTATTTCTCCTTCTCTGGACTTTGAAACTGGCATCTCTGTGGTTGGTAAAACTCTCTTGGCTGATAGTCTCTCCATTTGACTAGAGGGTGCAGAGGAAGAACTGCCCATCGTCTTGAATCCCTGTTCACAGGGGACTGTAACATAATCCATGGCATTCCAATGTCAGAAAGTGCCTTTCATGCACTTTCTTATGGATTCGGAAGTCCATATGGATTGTGGGTCTGAAAATACTAATATGCTAAGAAAATTTATTAAGTTTATCTGCTGTTGCAGAAACAACTAGGAATGATGTACAAGGTGGCCTTTCACTCAAGTGTCTGAATTTGACTTTGAATAAGTTCGGAATAGGGAAACCATCCTTTCTTTCTAAAATGCTTCATAACATGTGGTGTGTTACCCTTTACGTAAAACAGCATGTTTATATTTATTTTTAAACATTGGCACTCCTGAGACATTTCTTTATCTCATACTTATTTGGGAGATGGAGCTATTCAGGAAGGCACTATGGAATGGAGAAAAGCCTGGTAGTCCATTCCTTTGTTTATGCATTTATTTATTCAAAAGTAATTATTGGGGCACCTATTAAGTACTGGACACTGCTGTAGATTCTGAAGATACAGAAATTAATAATGCCTTCACCATTTTTGGTGGCAGTTGAGTATTCATCCAAGAATATTCTTTTCATGTGTGAAAAAAAAATCCCAATCGTATAACCTCCCCCCTCCTTCCCGATATTCCTCTTTATCCCGGAGCAGAGATGGGGTCCAAGCACTTGGAGAACAGAATCAAGTGCCCCCGGGTGCCTGGTGTGAGCGACAAAGCCGAGCAGGAAGCCCGGACTGTGGACGTGGCAGGACCAAGGAGAGCGCCACCCGCCAAGTCCAGGGCGGGGCCGCGGGCTTGAGTTCCTGGGGCAAGGCTCGTTTCCGCCGGAACCCCCCAGGGGGCGCTCGCGCGGAGATTCCCGAACTAGTATCTTGCCGGGTTGCTGGGCGCATGGGTTTCGTCAGAAGGTGGAAATCTCTCTCTGAGAAGCTGCCATCTCCCCGCCAACCGCTCTCACCCCCTTCTCTTCCTTCCTTCCTTCCTCCTTTTCTTGCTCCCTCGCTCCTCTCCGCTCCCTCTCTCTTTCCCTGGCACCTTCCTCTTTACTCTCTGAGTTAACTGAGCGCTGGGCAGCCACCCCGCCCCCTCCAACATTTTCACCCTCTCCCCAGCCCCCATTACCAAGAATGGAGTCAGGATTTTCAGAGAGACCAAACTCCCCTCTTAGCATCTTTTCCGTCCTCTGTTGCTAAACTGGCCTCAGAGGACGGGGGGGGGGAGGGAATTCCGACCCCCTTCACACCACTATACAACTACAACCCCAACCACCTCCACTTCAAAGCCGGATTTTACATCCTGGGGTCGGGATAGACCTCGTCCCGGGCTGAATTCTCTTTCTACTGTTCGAGGTTGGAATATTCAGGTAAGTAAATGTCAACTCTGCATTCCTGTGTTCTTGGGGCGCTATGATTACAAAGTCTGTTTGGGCTGCTGTGTAGCAAGACCAACTTTTGAGATACACTGGTTTTTCGCTTACATTTGCTTGTTTATCGTTGTTGTTGTTGTCGTTTTAAGACGCAAACACAAGCTTCTTCTTTAATCCAGAGGAACTTTCATCCTAATCGTCTGGCTTTCTGACAGCCACCCAACTCGCCCAGGTGGGGCGGGTCTCGTGGGGAAGAAGACCGCGGAGGCGTTCGCAGTCCTGGGGCTGAGGGGCCTTTAGGAAAGTCCTGAAGGCGGGGGAGGGGTGGCTGTTTTGGAAATGGGGGAGTGGGGTGGAGCAGACTTCTGGCTGAAGTTGCAGCTTCGCCTCTGATAGTGAAAACGCTGTGGGAAATTGTAGTTGCTTGACCTAGCTGCGGTTGGATGCCCACACCCCACCCCATCCCCTAACAATGAGGTCCCAATGATATTTAATTGCGTCCAGGGCTTCCGGACTTAAAACTAATCATTGACTTGCAAGCCCCTCGAGTCAGCCGAGTCCCTTAGTAGTCCCTCTGTTAAATGAAGTAGCTTGGGGGAAAAGAAGGCGGGACTGGAGGGACCACTGAAGCGCAAGCCCTAGCTGAGTAAAGAGATCCGGAACCGCATGGTATCACAGACGCCCCAGAATTTTTAGAGCGTAATCGAAGGGAGACAATTGGGAGGTTGTCTACGTCAAATCAAGTGAGTGTTGGTTACCACCGGATGGGGAGTAGGTTGAACCCTGAGGAACAACCTTAGGGCGAAGCACTCCTCCTCCCTCTTGAAGGGAAGCTGCTTCCCCGCCCCACCCCCACCCCCCACCTCACAAGGTGGAGGGGCTTTAAGGCTCCAGTTGCCATCCTGTCCCTCTGGATCCGACCGCCTCCAGCCTTCAGGTGGCCTTGCAGGACTGCCTTTTAGTCCCAGAACTTGTCAGGCCACAGGAAAAACCACAAGCTGCAGAGACGTTCCCTTGGGCACAAGCTTATGAAGCCCACTTCGAAGGAGGTGGAGTGGTTGAGAGATGGAGGGAAGAAAGGCGAACCGAGTAGAGGGAGATGAGAGTGGGAGGGGAAGGTGCCTAGAGAAACTTTGCAAGAAATATCTGAGACCCCCCCACCCCCATCCCCCGCGCCAAATGTCCCACTGGTGCCATTGGATTTCAGTGCCTTTTGTGAGGAGATGCCTCGGCGCCTTCATACTCTGTTCAAAACAACTCTGCATTCTCTTGCTGCTTTGCCAGGGATTTTGAAAGCACTACTCTGGTTGTTGGCTTACTTGATTTTCAGTTTCCTGAGCAGCCTTTTGAGCTGTCCGAGGTGTTTGAAAAGTTTTCTCCTTAAACTGAGAACAAACCCTTGCTCTTAGAAAAACTACCTTCACTTCAAATGAAGTGTTCTTTTCCCCTCACTCCTTCCCTCTACTGTCCACTTAACAATCCCCGTTTTCAAATGTTTTTGTGTTTTATGTTTTTCTTTGTGTCAGAATAAACGAAGACAAACTTTCCTAGAGGATAGGTGTTTTTTAATCCATTAAAATGCTTAGTAGTTGGCAAACATTGGTTACACTGTGTAGCACATCCCCCCAAAAGCCAGAGGTAATTTTATTTTGTTTGATGCCCTTCAAATTTAGGAATGTCCCATTTCTTTTTATTACCCAGCAGAAAAGACAGAGCTCAGGATGGCTGTGACTGTGATTAGATAACTTAGCTTTTGATGTTTTCATTTCCTTTACGGAGCTGCTGCTTCTAGGTTGAACTCACTTTGTTTGCTTTCCCATTTTTAAAGAGACTGACAGCCACTCTAGCAGATCAGGGCTTTATGCTCAGAGTAGGTCAAAGGGTCTCACAGGTAGAGGTGGATAAAAATAGAGAGAAAGTTGGGAAATACAGATAGGACATCTGTGTTAAATGGTGCATGCTAATAAAGGCCCAAATCTCCTCATATATCTCATGATTCCAAAGGCTTCACAAGATCAAACCCAAACTATCTCATATCTAGGTGATTCCCACTGAGCACTGCATAAAAGAGGCTATCAATCCATAGCAGGAAAGGATGTAGAATCCTGGGCAGAAAAGCATGATTGTAATGTGACCAAAGGTTAACTCGTGTTACCATGTGAAAACTCCCACAGCCATCAAACCCCAAAGCTTTCCTGTGGCTGAAGAGCTTCATTTTTAGTCTTGCAGACACACACTCCCAGCTTACTTTATTGGGAGCAGGCACAGATGGGGTCCAGTGAGCTTCCCAGCATGAAACAGCCACTTTACTAGAGCTTCTAAATATTTCTTTAAAAATAGTTACTCTGAGTTTTGTGAGTTGCTTCTTAGTTACCGAGAAACTGAAAGACTTCTTGTTTATCTCAAGGCCCCTGGTAGCAACACGGCAGTTTGCTTGAATCATTACATTGTCTTAATGAGACCATGCCTTTAGGGGTTTTAATTAAAAGATGTCTTCTAAATGTTTCTTGATCAGCATGCAGATTTCTGATTTTAAAAAAATTACCTCATTTGAGTTAGCTGAGTAGGAAGCAAAGGTGTTATCTCCAGAAGTTTAATATAGTATGCAGTAAAAGGGAAGAAAGCTTTTTTCTTGATCGTCAGATGATTTGAGTCCACCATCATGAATAAAAAACCATAAGATTAATAATCAAGGGAAAATAATGGTAGTGGGGTAATGGTGGAGTCTTTATTCCCATCTGCATTTGAATCTTTTGGAACCCAACTGAATGTATATGTAGGGTGTGTACCACACCTTCCTCTGTCTTCACTTTGCAAGTTCCCTGAAATATAACACCCTGTACCACTGTGGCCACCTTTATTCATACAAACAAAGGGTTTTCCTTTTGGAGGTAAACATGTTGGAGGTGAGCAGCCAGTGTTGTGTGTAATCAATGCTCCATACTTTCAAAATGTTCTGAATCCAATACAAATAATGAGAATGGTGATATCAACCTGACCAATTGAAAAAAGTCTCTCCATGATTTGGGAAAGTCACTTCATGAGTCTTTTTTTTTAATTAGATAATGTGGCAAGAAGTTCTATATTTCATGCATTTTGAAGAAGAAAAGTGCTAAATTTGTTCTCTGTATTTGATCTTTCCATTTTTAGTCTTGTTAATATTTTAAAACAAACAAAAATCCCTTTGGATCTATGCAGTAACCCGAAGTCATATTTCCTTGACAACGGTAGGCAGTACATTGAAGTCACAAAATATCAAGGCAAAAAATTTTGAATGCATATAAAATAAAATGTCACATGATTCAAAATCATCCAATAGTGCATTAGAACTGAACTTATAGCATATAATAATAGAGTTGCGTTTGACTCGGCTTTTTTTCTGATTGAATATAGATGGTAAAAAACAGATTACAGAATTTTGATTCTTTTTAGGATGTTCTAAAATTCTTAAAATGTTTTTTTTTTTTCCTCTTTGGAGGAAGCATGTTATGAAAATAAATTGGGCTCATGTTACAAATCCATTCTTTGGGTAAGGTGTTTATGTGGATGATGTGGTATGTCTAAAATTAAGCTCAATGAATGGGTCAGGAAAGTTGTGTTGTTTTTTCTATGCTATTTGAGATAGACAATGTATGGTAAGGCCTCAGTTAGCATTCAGTTTGACCAGTGAATATCTGCTAAAACATGATTATATAATAAACACATAGTCGTACTGCATACATTTAGTCTTTCTGTACTAGAAATCTTTATGTTTGCTCTACAAACTACTAAAGATGTATGAGAGATTGTATATATTTTCCCTGCCTTGCCAAATCCTAGAAGTCCTTTATTTGACTGCTATATTCTTTGGACAGGCTCTTGAAAACCACCAGCTTTTATCTTGGTAAATATTGAAAGCCTGAAGGCAAGTCTTAAGAAGAGGAAAGTGATAAGGATGCCTTCTTTGGGAAGGTTTATTCCAGTCCTATGATTTTAGTACATGCCAAGAAGTGGGGGAGCCCATCTAAGCTGACTATTGTGGGCTCATCCCTAAACTGTGAACAGCAACTTTCTCACTTTGAATCTGTTTTCTCTGAGAACAAGAAGTGAGCGCAGGGATAATCTATTGACTCTAACTGTTTAATGTAACAGATTTAGAAACCAAAGCTGAAAGAGTTGACTTGCTTAAGATCAAGGGACCCATTAAACAACCCTCTTGATTACTTCTATGATAAAGAGACTTGTTCCTAGGAGGTGATTTTTGTGGTGGCCCCATATGTACTGATAATCTTTTTAAAGTATGAGTTGGGGATGATGGCGGGAGAAGATGCTTCCACCTCCATTGGAGTGTTTGGAGTGTTTGGAGTGTTTGGAGGGCTTGGGACTTACTGCATTGCTTTCTCTAGGAGCCGTGCAATATTTACATAATTGATGCAATTAAATTTGTACAAAATCATTGTCTACAGCTATCTCTGATAATGTGCAGGTTTTGTGAAGAATTGCTCATGCACAGTATTAGCTTTCTATTTTAAATGTCACAATTGAGCCAATAAAGTAATCAAGGAGATATTAGGAGTGTTTCCAGTTCCAGGAACCCACAAGGGAATCCTTTATTCTGTTTTAAATTAAAGGTCTATTAAAAAAATAACCAAACTTCATAAAATGTTGGCTTTACTTCTCTGGCTCAGAACATCTTTGTAGCTTTGTATTTCTTATTACTTAGAAAACTATAAGGATTCCTCCTTGAAAACATCAGGGGGAAAAAATCCAGTATTTTGAGTTAACCCTGGACACCTCTCAGGTTTAAGATGTATTGATTGGATGAACCTCTTCCCTATCCAAGAGATTCCAAACCTCTGTAGAGCAATTTATTGCTCTTTGAGGAAGAGAAGATGCGAAATCATTCTGGCGGGGGCCAAGGCGGAGCAGCCCTAGGGACTGGCGAGGAAAAATGGGAAAGGCTGGAGAGAGTGTACTTTAGAGTGGACCGTCGCTAGAGGGCGCCGGAGCACTGGCGGAGCCCCACCTCCCGGGTCCGTGAGCCGGGGCTTCCAGGCTCAGGGATAGGGTTTGAGGGAGACCCAGAGATATTCCCGGGTGTGAGGTCTTGGTTTTTCTGGCCACTCCGAGTTTCCAGTCCATATTGCCTCGCTGCAGAGTTCGCCTTGAGTATCCTGTGAGTATCTTCTATTGCCTGATTGGCTGGTTCAGTGAAAGGACAGCCTCACTGCTCCCAGGACTCTCCCTGAGAAGCCTGTTTGGAGTCCCTTTATTTCCTGACACTTAGGTTTGTTAAAACAAAGGGACTCTGGATCCAGAAACACCTGATTTGAATCTTGGGCTTATGCTTTGTTAGCTGTGGGCCTTTGGGTGAATTACTTTACTGGAGTGAGCGTTAGCTTCTGAAAAATTGGGCTAGTAATGGCTGTGAATGTTAAGTGTTCAAAAGTGCATCATCTTTTAGTGGGCAGACAAATGTTAGGTCCTATGCCTTTTCTCTTAGAAGTTCTCCCAAAAGTTCATCCTTTGCCTTCCATCAGAGCCTCTTTCCTCTGTGTGGACACACCCCTCCTCCTTAACAGGAGGGTCACATTCATCCATCTGTTGAATAATAACTGATCACAGCTTTAAGCCAAAAGCTGTCTTGGGCACTGGGGATAAATAAAGTTTCTATCTTTTGAAGTCACAGGCACGTGGGAAGAAACATTAAGACCCATGGTGGTGTGAGGAGAGAGATGAACAAATAATGTGGGCTAAGAGATAAGGGAGTCCTTTGCTCTGCCTCAAAAAATCTGGAAAATGGTCCCTCAAGTTTTATTACATTCAGGTGTGTTCTCATCTACCTCTTATTTCAAGGAACCAGGTGGATAGAGGGTAATTCTAAAGGAGAAGATTGGGGGCATTCAGCAGCTACCTTGGTTTATATATATACATATTTTAACAGTGCTGTTTCAGGTTCCTAAATCCATTCAACTTCTACCATTGCCCTGTATGTATTATTTTCACCAATATCATATATGCCTAAATAATGGATTTAATCCGTTTAAACATAGAAATGATTTTTAGAGGAAACAGAAATGTAAGTTTAAAAAGAAGACTTTAGTACTAAATGGTAGGTCTAGATAACCTAATAAGGATTCTGGTTTCAAAATTTTGAAGATGCATTTTTAATACAAATATCAATAAAGTGAAAAACAATAAGGTCAAGAGAATGGCCAAAAGGAATGCTTTTGTGTTCAATTGCCATCATTAGAGGGACAAAATCTTTTGATTTTAGTAATAGGCACTGGGGGTGCAGGATGCCTGATTTGATATCTCTCATATTTTGTGCAGTTGTTTTAATAGATGGCTTACAGACAAAAATTCAACTGACAAATTGAAAAGTCAAGGATGTGAAACAGGGGTGGGCATTGTGTGTTAATTTTATCTGACCAAGTATACTGCAAGCTCCTGAGAAGCCGTGGTTGGATATCTTTTACTGGGCACTCCTAAAATTCTGTGGCTTGATTGTGAATCCTGTTGGAGGAAAGATCTGATAAGAAGAAAAGGGTAGAAATAGTTGATTTTGGGGGTGGCCAGTGACACTCATCACAGCTCATGACCTGATTTAATTTTAAAGAGACAAGGTAAAAGGTGCTCCTTATGGAATCCAAAAAGGTGGCAGCTGACTGAATCCCACAAGGTTAGGTACACATACCCCCATTTTCCAGATGAGGAAACAGAGGCTCACCAAGATGAAATGACTGACCTGAACTTGTTAGTGCTCTAGTCAAAGCAAAGACGGAAATTTCTTCTCCCTTGTTCTGTGTTGTCTCCTGCCCACCCTATACCTAACACTCATCCACATTTTGTGCTTCATAAGGGGGACTCTCCCTGTTCTCCACTGAATCCAAAACAGCGCCAGGCACATGGTAATTGTTAAAAAAATTTTGATTGACTAAATAAACTATGCTGTTTCTTTCTTCCTCACTCTTATACAGGAGTGTGTCAAGAAATCATTGGGCTGCAATGCAGTTTGATAATGACAAATAAATATTTGTTGTTTTGTTATGATAAGGACTTAAGCTTTGAAGGTAAACAAACTTGGTTTGAACCCTGGCTCTGCAACTCAATAGCTGTTTGGTTTTGGGCAAATTGCTAAACCTCTCTGAGCCTACTTCCTCATTTTTAAAAAAAGGGAATAAAACTATTTGGCATAGCAGAAGCCTGACCCATCCTAGGTATGCCTTTAGTGTTCATTTTTCTTACTCTCCTGCTTGTCTCATCCCTTTTCCTCTGAGAAGATTTAAAGGGTGATACAGCACTTTTTAAAAAGTGATTTTAATTTTTGATAAATTTGTCTTGCAAATAAATAAAAATTTTCAGCTCTATAAATATGTACACATCACTACAAATATGTGTAGTCATTTTACTTCTGTGGGTTTGGTATTATTAGTCCAGATTTATAAATAATTTGGCCTATGTCAAAATACTAGCAACTGGGGAGGAGTGGGCCCCAAATCTAAGGTGCCCCCCCACCCCAAATCCAATGCCAGGGTGTTTTCTCAAATCCGTGTTTCATATGATCTTCTGTTTTTACCCATCCTTCCAGGTCCACTTCTCCCAAGAAGTTAATTCCTTTTTTCATACCCTCTCGTGGCCTGGCTATGTTCGATAATATCTCCTAAAATTGTGTGCCTTATAACATAGGTGTGCGTGGATGTACCCACTTCTTTAGTGTATTACAAGCTCTCCTGGGTAGTAGCTGTATCTTGCACTTCTTCATATGACGCCAGAGTACTTAGAACCTTTTGAAACATAGAATACTCCTTCAACTACCAAGTACTTGTACCCATTCCCTTAGGATATATACTGCATCCAAGTCAAGTTCGTGAGTGGCTACAGTATGCACTTAACTTACTCAAAATCAAGTGTACACCCTCCCTCATTTATTAAAAATACTTGTATTATATTTTGATGTTTTTGCTTTATACTAAATAAATTACATTAATGTGTATAATTAAGCAGACACATTATTGTATAGAGTTGTACATATATAAAATATATTGTACTTTATGAATAATTCAAGAGATATTTTAGCATTATTTTGACTATGTGTGATTTTTACTTTATGAATTGACTTTGTATCATAGCTCTCACCTAAAATTTGCTCCATTACATTTGCAAGACTATAGGCTGTGTTGTATATAGGTAGGTAGAATTGTTTATCAGTGAAGAACATGAATTTTGACTTAGGCATTCATTAGTTCAAATCCATCCCCTGCCCTTTGAGCTGTACTGTCAGGGGTGAGCTGCTTCGTCTCCTGAAACTCAGTTTCCATGGAAGTAAATGGGAATAATGATAGTGACAGTCCCTTAGGAGAGCTGTGTGGTTTGAAA
>PVKY010008423.1:0-14080 GCA_004027775.1 Bradypus variegatus
TCAGAGGAGCTGAGGCTTGACTCTGGGTATGGGGTGGAGTTAGCTAGATAGAGAGTGGAACAGTTGGGAAGGAAGTGTTGAGGTGTGACAGGACATGAGTGGTTTGGAACGGCCTCGTGGGAAGGTGCTTGTGGCCAGGTGGGCACTGCAGTGGATTGGTAGGAGGGGTCAGCTCATCAGGAGCCTCTAGTGTCCACTATTCAGGGTTTGGGTTTATCTTGGAGCTTGTGGGAGCCATGGTGTTGCTGTAGACAAGGGAATGGCATGGTCAGCTTTGTGTCTTAGAAGGATTGCTGCATCGGACAAGGCTCTCTCAGTTTGCAAATGACAGAAAACTCGACTCAAAGGGGTTTAAGAACAGACTGATTCATTGGACTGAAAGGTCCTGAGATTGTTGGCTTCAGGCAAGGTTTGATCCAGCACAGTGGTGGTGCCACTAAACTCTGTTCTCTCCTTCTCCTGACTCTGGTGACCTCATGCTTTCATTTTCATGCTCTATGTGGTGGCAAGGTGATGGGGCAACTTCAGCCTGCATCCTCTCTGTCAAGTCCAGTGGGAAAGAGTGCCTGTATCATTCTGCATTCTTTTGGTAGAGCCTTATTGCAGTTCATTGCTCCAATAGGTTGGACCCCATCCCTTAACAGAGACTGTGTTCAGGGAGTGTTGATAGGCTTAGGCCTGGGATGCCTACTCCATATCTGGACTTGCTCCCCCTGAAATATAAATGGGAACAGAAATGACCAGAGCATTTCCTTGGGTCCATGCACATCTTGATGGCCATGGGAATCATTCACAGATGTTAGGGCAGATCCTCTCTCACCCTGAGGGTCTTCCGCGATGGATTCCCTGGGGATTCAGACCCACAGTTCCCCACATGGACCCTTTCCCAAGCAAACCTAGGGGTCCCATCCTCCCTCAGCCTCACCCAAGATGGATGCTTTTGCAGACAGAATGCCTGATCGTCAGAGCAGAGGTGCAGGACACAGAACCCAGGCGTCACCCCCCAGGCTGCTGAGCCGTCCAGGGCTCCATGGGGCTGGGGGACAGCCTTGGCCTCGAGGCCTCGGAATCCGGGGCTTCCTCACAGGTGGGACTGTTCGCAAGGATAGGTCGGTCTGCAGAGGGACGACCATCCTCACAAGTCGCAAAGGGCCCCACGGTCCACGCCCTTCAAGCACAGATGGAGAAAGAAGGTGTAAACCTTGGGGTAGGGCAGCTGAACTTGCCCAGGCAACTCGGCTCTCACCCCTGGGTGCTAAAAACACTTTCTTTGGGCTCAGGAGCCAGCCCAGCAACCTCAGAACTTTGGACTCACCTTTCATCAGGACCATTTTGTAGCCACCTGCCTGCTTCCCTGGGCTTGTATTGAAAAGATCCATCCACCTGTGTTTATTAAGCAACCTGCCAAGGAACAGACCAGGTGTCTGAGCTTGGGGAGGGAGTGCTGGGGCTGCTGAACTCAGGGGCTCAGACTCCAGCAGGAGCAAGAGATAGAAAACATTTAGGGTCCTGTTGGGGGCAGGGGTTAAGGCAGCAGTCCCCAACTAGGGGTGATTGTGCCCTGCGCTGGTTTGCATGTACTCTGTCCCCCAGGAAAAGCCATATTCTTTAATGCAGTCTTGTAGGGGCAGAGGTATTAGTGTTGAATAGGTTGGAACCTTCTGATTGTTTCCACGGAGATGTGACCCACCCAGTGGGGAGTGACACCTTTGGTTAGGGTGTGACCTCTTGATTGGATGTTTCCATGGAAATTTGGCCCCGCCCATTCAAGTTGAGTCTTGATTAGTTCACTGGAGTCCTATAAAAAGAGCTCACAAACAGAGGGACCTGAGAGCAACCAAGAATGATATTTTGGAGAAGAGCTGCAGCTGAGAGACACATTTTGAAGACAGCTGTTGGAAGCTGACACTGACATTTTGGAGGAAGCCATTTTGCAACCAGAATTCCGGAGAACACGCCAGCCACGTGCCTTCCCAGCTAACAGAGGTTTTCCAGACACCATTGGCCATCCTCCAGTGAAGGTACCCGATTGTTGATGCCTTACATTAGACACCTTATGGCCTTCAGACTGTATTGGTGTAACCAAATAAACAAACCCCCTTTATAAAAGCCAATCCATTTCCGGTGTTTTGCAAAATGGCAGCATTAGCAAACCGGAACATGCCCCCCAGGGAACATTTGGCAATGTCGGAAGATATTTTTGGTTGGCAGAAGTAGAGGATGCCATTGGCAGTTGGAAGGGTTGGGGGTGCTCCTAAACATCCTACTATGCACAGGACAGCTCCCGCCACGAAGAATTATCTGGCCCCGTGGTGGAGAAAGCCCGAGTTAGCCTGTTGATAATTAGTCCTGCCCCTCATCTACGCATCGTGTCCCCTTTGGCAGAGTCTTAACCTCCTGGGCCTCCTTTTCTTATTGGCAAAATGAGGATACAATTAGGACCACCCTAATATTGAAAGACGAAATGAAGTCCTGTAAAATGCTAGTATGGTCCCTGGCACATAGTAAGTGGCACATAGTAAATTCTTATTGTTTGAGAGTGTCATGTGTGATTTGTTCATTCAACAGGTACTTACTGGGCACCTGCTATGAGCCAGGTAAAAGTGAGCAAGGTGTGTATGGTTTTGATCATGAGGGGACTTGTGAGCAGGTGAATGTTATTGTAAAGTAGGAGAATTGTGTTGAGGGGATGGGAAGCAGGTCACAGTTCCCTGATGCAGGCTTGGAAGAGATGGTCGCGGAGGGCTTCCTGCAGGAGGTGACGTCTATACTAAGACTCTGAAGCAGAGTGAGCACCAATTAACTCCTTAATTAAAACCAGTTGTATTTTATTTGGGACTAATCACAGGCTACTGCATCAATTAATTTTTTTTTAAATACAGAGTTCACTGTGTTTGGCAGTTCCGTGGATTTTTTTAAATTATATGTTTCTAACCTATATACAACCTAAAATTTCCCCTTTTAAACACATTCAGATATAAAATTCAGTGCTGCTAATTAAGTTCACAATGTTGTGCTACCCTCACCATCATCCATTACCAAAACTTTTCCATCATTCCGAATAGAAACTCGACATTTTAAGCCTTAGCTTCTTATACCCTATCCCCCACCCTTCTCCTGGTAACCTATGTTCTAGATTCTGGCTTTATGAGTTTGCTTATTCTACTTATTTCAAATCAGTGAGATTGTGCAATACTTATCCTTTTGTGTCTGGCTTATTTCACTCAACATGTGTCTTCAAGGTTCATCCATGTTGTCACATGCATGAGAACTTCATTCCTTTTTAAGGCTGAATAATATTCCATTGTATGTATATGCCACATTTTCTTTATCCATTTATCAGTTGACAGCCCCTTGGGTTACTTCCATCTTTTGGCAATTGTTAATAATGCTGCTATGAACATCAGTGTGAAAATATCTGTTCGAACCTCTACTTTCAGTTCTTTTGGGTATATGCCTAGAAATGGGATTGCTGGGTCACATGGTAATTCTATACTTAGCTTTCTGAGGAGCCACCACACTGTCTTCCACAATGGCTGCACCATTTACATCCCCACCAGCATGAATGAGTGTTCCCATTTCTCCACATCCTCTCCAACACTTGTAATTTTTTGTTTTTTCAATAGTAGCCATTCTAGTGGGTGTGAAATGGTATTTCATTGTGGTTTTGGTTTGCGTTCCCCTAATAGCTAGTGATGTTGAGTATCTTTTCATGTGATTTTTTGCCACCCTGGATCTTAGGATGGGGGGTTTTTATGTCCCTTTCTGGCACCAGCCACCTACTGTCGCCTGTCGTGAGAGGGCAATGGGTGCTAGTAACCACTGCGTGGAGAGGACAGTTCACTGGTCTTTGCCACAGTTTACCAGCCTCTACCTCCCACCCCTCTCTGGATGCTCTGCAGTGTTTTGCCAGATTGCAGAGTTTTGAAGTAGTTGATTCAGAGAGTTCCTCTGTTTAGTAGTTGTTTTGGTGGAGGGACTGATTCCTGGAGCTTCCTACTCTGCCATCTTCCCACAGCCCTCCTCCTAAATAAAATTTTATTTTACCAGTAACGTGAACACAGTGTTGTGGCAAAGCCTCTTTCATCTTCCTTCTTTCCTTCAGTCACTCGTCCTCCAAAAGGACAACCACTCTTATCATTTTGGAGCATATCCTTTCATTCCTTTTTCTATGAATTTAGATATGGACACATTGAAATATATAGTGTTGAATTTTCTGATTGTATCATTACATTGTTTTGGCACCTTTTAAACTTAACGTCATAAAATACATTACACTTGATTAATTGTACACATGTTCCTTATGAGCCTTCAGGGTGCCAGGCGCAGCGCTAGGCTGTGGGGTTAGAAGGAGCCCCTGTGCCGGCTGCCAGAACCAGCCTCTGCAGCGTGAGGGCCAGGCCTGTGGCTCGTGTTCAGCTGCCCCAGTCTAGTACCCACACCCAGAGCCTCCATAAATGTTTGCGGGGTCAGCAGGCTGTACAACCCACGGCTTGCCATTGCCTGAGGAGAACAGATCTTTAGCTGCGAGCTCTTGACATGGGGTCAGTAACGTCCGTTGACCTCCTTTTGCTTTTGCTGTATTGAAATGCTCACACATTCCTTTTAGACTCTAAATGTATTTTCATGGGAAGGAGTGTGTTGAACCTTGCGCCCCAACACTGCAACCCCATACATCAGAAGTTCAGGCTGAGCGAGCTTTATGGTCTGGGCTTTCTTATTCCCATGACCCTTGCCAGCAAAGTTCAGAAATGTGTTGTCTGCTTAGAAAATATGGTGAATTAAGCAGACATAAATACTCTGAGCTTCTTAGATTGGGCTTGCATCCTGCATGACAAGGCCAAAATACGTTCCTCTGCAGCGCAGGAAAAACAAACCCGATCTGCCACTGTAAAGGTTAAGAGGCTCTTTCTTTTAAGTTTTGCTACATGGATCAGTGAAAGTAATTTCAATATTCCCCCACAGCCAGGTCAGGAAGGGAAGTTGCTTCTCCTGGGTGGTTAGCGTTCACTGCTTTTTATCTTGGGCAGGACGTTGTCATCCACCCAATTTGTACTCCCTGGAAGCCTGGAGATTGAACCAGGAGTTCGTGACCTTCCGGCAAGGGCTGGGCCTCCCATTTCAAGGACTTTACATGTATTAGTTTGTCATAGGCCAGAAATAGCTCACGGCTTTGTGTTAATACCATTACTCTCGCCAACTCCTTATCTTGGGTTGTGAGAAAAGACTGTCCGACATCATCTCCCCTTCCCGGCCATCCCCCTCCCAGCTGTCGAACCTGGTGGCGTTTCTGTTCTTGTTTAGACCTTATTTGGGTCTTATTTTAACTGAGCTGCAAGATCTTCATATGAAATATGATTTGCTTTATTTTTAGAACTGCTCTGTTAACGAAGACCTTCACGGCTGATGAATTTAATTATTCTGATAAATAACTTCTGCAAAGAAGCTCCCCTTCTGAGCACAGATGGAAGTTGGAAAATTCATAGAAAGCTCTCATTTCCCTGGAGGAGGCCTGGAAAACCTTATTTAACAGAGGCCTCTTCAGGTTCCTGCTTTAAACACACAGTAGCTAACAGCCCCTGAATTCCGAGGCTCTCTCCTTGCCCAGCCTGGGAGAAGAGCTGGCACTGGGCAAACTGGCAGAGATGTACCTTCGGTCAACCTTCTTTATTTCTCCTGTAAACTCTGAAGACCACTTACCTTCTCTGGTTACGATCAGTGTAGCTAAGAGCAGATATGTCTTGAAAAGGGTGGGTTAAGTGTCCCAAATTGAGGCAGCTTTCAGCCATTTTTAAGTTCTTTTAAATGTGGATCCGGTGAAGGACAGCAGGTTTTTTTTGTTTTTTTGTTTGTTTCTGTTTGATCCTGGTTCAGGTGTGACCTACTGAAATGTCCCCCACTCCTATCTTTTGTTCCGTGTGAAAGTCAGGGAGTGTTCATATGGGGTAAAACGTCCCCGTAGGTGGCCAAGAGCCTTTGCTGTTTGAAATGACACGTTTAGACAAATGCCAGGAATTGGAGGCTGCACCCCCACAGCCTCCTGCTAGCACCTGCGTCTCTTGCCCCCTGGCTGACCACCTGCAGGTCAGGCCCAGTGCACATCCATGCTTTCAGCACCCATCTCTTCAGGGGGTGAGCTGTGATGCCCCCTTGGCCTCAACCTCCCACTGTGGAGTGAGAAGCCCACAAACCTTTCGTGAGCTCAGATTTATGCTTTCCTTTAAGTTAACCTTGTGGTTTAAACCAGCCTGCTTTCAGAGTTTTTTCCTAAAAAAATGTCAAAAGACATACAAAGAAAAAGATTAAAAAGAAAAAAAATCAAAGTCAGGGCCTTTGAGTTTGGCTCAAGGTATCTGGGGCAGGCTTTAATGTGCTTTAATGTGGCCAGGTTTTAGTTTCCAATTCTCTTTCTGCCTTTTATGCTCTTATAATTCCAAGTCAGGTTTTTTTAAAATTTTTTAACTTGCCCAATCTTTGGGTGACATGATGGAAAGAGAGTACGCTTTGGAAACATTCATTCATTCATTCACTCATTCAAGAGTGCTGACACTTCTCATTTAACCTTTGAAGCCTCTCTTTCAGGTGTATTTATCCTTGTTTCACAGATGGAAACTGAAGGTTGCCCCCAAGATTACGCAGCCCGTAAGTGGCAAAGCTGGGACCTGGAGCCACAGTTCTAAGCCCTGCCTGGTGCTGCTCCAGAAATATTTTCAAAGATCAACTGTGTATCTGGAGCTGAGTTAGCACCAGTAGGAGAACACGGTCCTTGAAAGAGAGAGTTACAGGGCCATGTGACAAGAGCAGGCCAAATGAGGTCTGGGGTGGAAGGGGAGCCCCCCGGGGGGGCTCAGGGAGGGCTTCCTGAAGGAGGTGGCCTGTAAGCTGAAGCTTGAAGATAGGCGGCCTTAGCTGGACACAGCAAGGTGCAAGACCAGGTAGAAGTGGATTCAGTCCTGACTGCGGTTTAGGTTGGGTGGCTTTCTATCAAACCATGAGAAGCCGGACTTGCAGGAGGTGAAATGAGAAGACTGTATGGAAAGTGCCAGCACATAGTAGCTGCTCAGGACACATTAGTGGCCGTCTGCCCCCTTCTCTTAGGGGTCAGAAACTTACTGTGATCAGAGGTTGCAAACTGGCAGCCCCCTGCTGGTGCACATTTGTAAATTGAGCAATTCCACCCAACCTGCCCGCTAATTTCCAGCTTTTCTAGAAAATTCAGTAGATATGGCGCCTGCAGCCTATGCTTCCCACTCTGCCTCCGAGGGCTGAGCTGAGGTGTGGCCATCCCCAAAGACACGAGGTTGTAGAGCAAGTGTGGCCCTTGGCAGCTCTTTTCTCTCTGGGCCTCCTCCTCTCACTCACCCCTCCGGGTACTTGCCCCACCTGTCCCCACTCTGCCACCCCCACCCCGGCCACCGTGAATCACTCACCACTGGAACGCGACCCCCTGGCACAGTGGAAACGCACTGGCGCCTACTCCCTTCTGGTTTGTCATTTGGGCTTAATGTGGACGATGGCATTCATCTCAAAACAGACACTTCGGAAAGCAAGAGAGACACTGTCTTCCCCTCCCTTGGTCGCCACTCTCGTGGAACAGAGCCCGGCTCCCTCCGAGCGCTCACACCAGTGTACAGCCCGGACACAGCCTCGGAAGCTCGCCAGCTCGCTGGGGCCAGCCAAGCGTGTCTTTCTCAGGACTCAACACATCCTGCAACTCGCATCTTTGAAGTGTTTGTCTTTTTTGGCAAAAGGATCTGTGCTTTAAAACCCAAACATTCCTGGGCTTAACTGAAAGCCACTAAACTGGCAGGCTGAGCTCCTTGGGGAAAAAGCCGTAGGTTCAAGAGGAGCCTCTCCTTCCAAAAATTGGGCTGATCCTCTGACGATGGTAATCAGATGTGGACCAGAAGTGCCTCTGCAAAGGGGTCATGTCCTTCAGAGACCCAGGCTCCCCCAAAGGGCAAAGCCTATTTAACCCTCAAGCAGTTCAGCACCCATATGGCTGCCAGGGAGGGTTCCTGAAAATACTGGCTGTATGTGTCACCCATGTGCCTTTTCCTGATCCTTGCTTTCTGTTCAATTGCTGCCTCCTCCAGGAAGCCTTCGCTGCTGTCTCCTGGAATGAGGGAACCTCGCCGTCTTCTGCATCCTTGATTTTTTCTCTCTTGGAGCCTCATCTGGAGGCATCATAGTCCCCATTTGGTGTCCCTCCCACTTGTAGAATGTTTGCTTTGAGCCAGGTGCTGAGTCTTTTTTGATATTTCAGAGCAGCCCTCCCTCTGGGGTAGGTACGACTGTCACCCGCATGCTATAGAAGGGGAAACCGAGGCTTAGAAAAGCAGTGGTCAATCGAGATTTGAATCCAGGACCCCCAGTTCATCAGTCTGGGCTCCTGACCCCTGTGCTCTGTGTTCCGCTGGGCTGCCCCCCCCCACCATTCTGTCCCCTCTTCTCTTGGGGATGAGGTGGGCTGTCTTTGTTTTCCCCAGGGCTTTATGCATAATGCGTGTTGTCAGGTGGAGCCGGCATTGCCTATTTATTAAGGTCATGAAATCCCCATCCCTGTTTAGTGTTATCTTTGGTGGAAACTTCTGTTTTTATGTGACCCAGTTTCCATGCTTTGAAAATGTTGTTTCCTCCTCCTCCTCCAACGTGTGTTTTGAGATCAGGCGAGTGGAGCCTTTCTCAGAACCCCCCTTCCCACCATGCACTCTGGCCTCTGGCTGGTGTCCAGGTAAGCAGATGGCCTGTGTGGCACCTGTTGAACTAGGAGGAGTTAGGAACTCACCTGTGCAGCTCACCTGTGCCTTGAAGCCAACCTGTACGACCCTTTGTTTATGTGAACTTGGGTCTCTTTGTCCTTCCTTGGCTCAGGTTGGTCACCACAGGTGGCCCCGAATAGAAGGGAGCTCCCCGGGCTTCCTCTGTCCTTCTGGCGGGTAAGCCTGGACAATGGGACCTGGGAGCCCATGGTCTTCCCAGGACACCTAGTTCACCAGGGATAGTATGTACTTGAGGATTTTTGTGAAAAATCACCTTCTTCTCCTTTCCTTTTCAGCCTTCTAAGACTCTTTGTAGCTAGTTAGAATCGATCCTTGTTATTCCTGGTAGTTGTGTTCCATAAAGCATTACAGATGCTGGATTAGCGAAGGCTGAACTGTTGCTCCTACGGGAAATACAGGCTTGGATGCCTGCGAGCCTTGGGTCACGATGTTTTCATCAACCAATCAATGCACAACCTCCCACTATGGGTCTTTCTGTTTAAAGACACCTTGTTTATTGTGTATTGTTGATTCATTAAACATTAAGCTCACGGCCAACTGCACTATAACTCATGCTGGAAGGAAGCTTTAACAATACTTGTTTTTTTCCTTAAGGCATGTCTCAGCCTTCTCGCGCTAGACAGCACTGCAGGGCTACACTCAGGGTCCATTTTATGTAGCAGAATCACACACACACACACAAAGGCACAAAAATGCAAAAAACAAGGCAGTCAGCGTACAAAAAGGACACTTGTTTGCAGTGGGAGAGCTGAGACGAAAAGGCTGTGCGTCACCTGGTTCAGCCTCCGCTGGAACATGCACTTCAGGAGATTAAAAGTTTCCACTGCTTGGTGCATGTCTGCAGATGACCCCCAGAATGCTGGGAGTGTTGATGTTGGGGTTACAAATACATTTTAGTGAGTAGGTGAATTTGCAAATATGGAACAGGATCAGCTCTAGTTAGTAAAAGTAAACACTGGGATTTGGTTTCTGTTTTCTGAATTGGTCTGGGTGACCCATCAGGGTCTCTGGAATAGTTTTAGGGAGGGGGGCAGAGGGGTTTCAAAAATCTATTAGTTATTTACTCATTAAGTTATTTAACATTTGTCTGCTTCTTGCACAGAGTTAAGCTAATTATTTTGGGGTAAGAAGATGAATAGCACCTGGGGTCTCAGGATGCTCGCTGTGGGGGGGGGTAAGACAGCTGTGTGTACAGCTAATGCCGTGGCCAACTCTCACCTTGGAGTCCTGGGATCCTGGGAGACGACCCACTTTTAAAAAGCCTTGTGCCTGGGCCTCCAGGGATGTTAGGGAAGCTGGGGCCTGGGTACCCCACTGTGGCCTGTCTTTGCGACGGATGGAGGATGGGCTGTCTCCAAAGTTGGGGCTACAGCCACATGCTAAGAGCCCACCATGGGCCAGGCTCCAGGCTGGGAACTTGTCGTTCATTGTTTCAGTCCTTCCAGGGACCCTGGCATATTTTATGTGTTATGGTTCCCAGGTGACATGTGAGGAAACAGGCTCAGAGAGGCAAAAGGGACTTGCTGGGGGTAGGTGGGACCCCCTGTCCTACCTGCTCCAAAGCCTTTTTGCTGTGTCCCCTTGCTGCTCTGTCACCTGCCCCTTTGGCATGGTGAAGGAAGGTTTGAGGTGACTGCAGGGTTGAAAGAGGAAATAGGTTTTCACCTCCACACACATTTCAAGCGGATGAGAATCTTTTGGCACCCGTGCGGAGGGCATTTTGTAGCTGAGGACCAATGTCCTAGTTAGCCAGGGCTGCGACAATAGCTAGCACGGAATGGCCTGGCTTAAACCGTGGGAATTTGGCGTCTTACCTTTTGGAGGTTCTAAGTCCCACATCAGGGTACCGCCAGGCTGTGCTGTCTCCCGGAGCTTGCAGCATTCCGGCACCGGCTCTCCGGCGACCCTTGGCGTTCCTTGGCTTGGAGCTGCATCTTTGCTTCCGGCACGTGGTGATCTCTGTCTCCTTCTCTGGCTTCTCCTGACTGCGTCCACATTTCCTCTGCTGATGGGGACTCCAGCCGTATGGAGGATGGCCCACCCTGTTCTATTTGGCCTCATCTAAAGAGGGTCTTCAGAGATCTGATTCACAGACGAGCTCACACCCACTGGGCTAGGGGTTCTGACCTGAACATGCCTTTTAGGGGGGAACCTCGACCCCCCATCCACCACTACAAGGGAGGGCCTGCCAGTGGCTCAACCAGTCACTCAGAGTCACCACCAGCGCTTATCAAGACCAGTGGGTGCCTGGGCCCCACTCAACACCCACTCACCCAACACCCAGTGGGTCCAGATCTCCAGGGCTGGGGCCTGGCAGTTGATGGAGGCTGGAACTGACAACCGGTTGTGGCCGGTTGAAGAAATGTTGAGAGGCTGTGACTCTCCTGGGGTCTCCCTGGGCTGGCAATGTTCTCCGGTGGATGTGGCCCAAAGGACTCAAGGTGCTTTCTTGGAGGGTCTCCTCAGGGATGTGAGATCCACGCCAGCCTCTAATCCTGTAGCTTTCTGAACCATAAAACTACTCTCCCCAGCTCAGTTTGGTGCCCTGGGCACGGCACAGCACGGTATTTCCAGTTCTAAGCATCTGGATTCACTCTGCTGCATTCCATTGCGTGTCCCAACCCTGGGTACTGCCTTCCGTGAGTTCTGTCCCTGTCAGCATGGTGACGGCTTCACTTTAAATTCTGGACTCGCGCATTCACCTGCCAGAGGGGCCTTCACACCCAGTGCCCCCCACCTGGCACACAGCTCTCCAGGCACCCCACTCCCGCCTTCTTCAGGCTCCGTTGCTTTGGTCTGAGCTTTGTTTGCCTCGGCAACCACGGGCACATCTGGAGACAGTGGAAACTTTGGTGTCTTTGTCACGGGTCCCAGAGAGCAGTGCAAACAGACTGGCCGGGCTTGGCGGGCATCAGGAAACCTTTGGAGGGGGAAGAATTGCACAATGCATTCTTGGGGTCAAAGCACTTTTCCCCGGGTTCCTTCTGGGCAGCAGGCCATCTAGGAATGTTTGTTAAATGCCTTAAAAACAGGAGTTGGTTTTCCTCTGTGTCTATTGCCAACAGGCGAGGCCACGGAATCAACTTTTTACTAATCTGCTTTTTCCTTTCTCTTTTTGCTCAACAGTGAGTGACCTTCAGGAAGAAGGCAAGAAGGCCATCAACTCGCCGATGTCCCCTGCCTTGGGGGATATTCACCCCGATGACACCCTGCTAGGTATGTGGGTTCCTCCAGACCCCTGTCAGGAGACAGTAAACTTCCAGAGTGTTCAATTGGTCTCAGCGAGGCTGACGAGAAGCAGGATATTAAACGGCCTTTTGATCAGACATCACACTGCATGGCATTGAAGTCCAGCCTTAGCTCCAGGTCGTGTTTCGGTCCCCGATCTCTGCTAGCTGGAGCCTCTCTGAGGCCCAGGTCTTGCAGAGTGAGGCTGGCACCATGGTCAAGGTCCCTGCTCATACTGCTTTGGGGTTGCGTCTCAGTCCAGTGTTAACAGGGTGACCGCCTGGACACATTTTCCTTAAAGTGTATTTTGGAAACCAATCAGTCTGGAAGACAAGCCTGGAACATTCCACTGATTTCCAGGCCCTGGCTCGAAGGGAAGTCCGTGTTGATTGCTCTCGCATGGTTTCCACGACAAGCCCCGGCCAGCAAGAGCTGGCGTAGAGGAAATGCAAACGCACGTTCCGCCCAGTCTAGCTGAAGTCAAGCGCCGGGCGTGCGCCTGCGGCTCCACTGGGCCACTGGGGTTTCTTTCTTTCTTGGCAGATCCTAATTTTTCTTTGTTGGCGTTGTTGATGGTCTTGAGTGTGGCTGAGGTTGCTTTCCACGCAGATGCTCCTGTGACTCTCAAGGGATGACTGGGGACTGGCCCGACGGTTTGGATGGTAACTGCGGTTACTAGGCTGCCGAGCAGCGTCTCGGCCGTGGCACTGTTGGCACTTGGGGCCGGATAATTCTGTAGTGTGGGGGCTGCCCATGCGCTGCAGGGTATTGGTCAGCATGCCTGGACACCACCCGCTAGGTGCCTGTTGTGACAGCCAGTGTCCCCTGGAGGGCACAGTTGCCCCTGTTTGAGAGCCACTGCTTTGGCCCAAGAGGACCTAGAAAATTGGAGAATTACAGTAGACACTGTGACAAGCCACTGCTTCCTAAATAGTACCTTGAACTTGCCCTTCCCGTGGGCCCTTGCCTTGTCTTTATCGTCTTTCTGAAATCGCTCCCCAAGGTCCTGCTGGCTTGGCCAGGTCAGCCCCGAGGGTGCCCCACGGTCACATGAGTCCCAGCTCCTATCCTGGCCCACGGTCAGCAGGGCCGGGTGGGGTGCCCTGCAGGATCCCTGGGGGCTTCTTTATGCAGAGGCTTGGCCCATCCAAGAAACAGTGTGCTGGTTTGCATCTATTATGTCCCCCACAAAAGCCATGCTTTTTTTTTTAAATTTAATTCAGCTTTATTGAGATATATTCACATACCATACAATCATCCATGATGTACAGTCAGCTGTTCACGGCACCATCATATAGTTGTGATTCATCACCCCAATCTATGTTTGAACAATTTCCTTACACCAGAAAGAATCAGAATAAGAATAAACAATAAAAGTAAAAAAGAACACCCAAATCATCCCCCCATCCTATCCTATTTTTCATTTAGGTTGTGTCCCCATTGTTCTACTCATCCATCCATACACTGGATAAAGGGGGTGTGATCCACAAGGTTTTCACAATCACACTGTCACCCCTTGTAATCTACAAGAGTCAAGGCAGCTGAGTTACAGTTTGATAGTTTCAGATATTTACTTCTAGCTATTTCAATATATTAAGACCTAAAAAGGTTTATCTATATGGTATGTAATAATGTCCACCAGAGTGACCTCTCGACTCCATTTGGACATTTGGAATCTCTCAGCTGCTGAAGCTTTATTTTGTTTCATTTCGCATCCCCCTTTTTGGTCAAGAAGATATTCTCAATCCCATGATGGCGGGTCCAGATTCATCCCCAGGAGTCATATCCTGCGTTGCCAGGGAGATTTACACCCCTGGGAGTCAGACCCTACGTAGGGGGTGAGGGCAGTGAGTTCACCTGCTGAGTTGGCTTAGCTCAAGAGAGGGAGGGCCGCATCTGAGCAACAAATAGGTACTCAGGGGGAGACTCTTAAAGTCATGCTCTTTTGATCCACTTTGGTGGGTGCAGACTTATTGTGGGTGGGAACTTTTGATTGGGTTGTTTCCATGGAGATGTGACCCCACCCATTCAAGGTGATTCTTAATTAGTTGCTGGCATCCCCATGAAAG
>PVKY010008424.1:0-14028 GCA_004027775.1 Bradypus variegatus
GGAGACTTTTGCTTTATTTAATGTAAGTCTATAAATTTCCCTCTCAGCACGACTTCACATGTGTCCCACAAATTTGATATGTTCTATTTTAATTTTCATTCAGTGCAGTGTGTTTTTATTTCCACTGACATGTCTCTTTGATCCCTGGATTATTTAGAAGGATGTTGTTTAGTTTCAAGTGCTTCAAGAATACTTTATCTTTCTGTTATTTCCAGTTCTGTTCCGTTGTGGCCAGAGAACACACTCTGGGCAATTTCAAATATTTTAAATTTGTTGAGGTCTGCTTTGTGGCCCAGGAGTTGGATTATCCCGGTGCATATCCCAGGACACGTGCGACGAGTGTGTTCTGCTGTGGTTGCCGGGGTGTTCCGTGAACGTCAACTGGGGCGTGTTTGTTGATGATGCTGTTGAGTATTTCTTTATGTTCTGATATTCAGTCTAGTTGTTTTGTAAGCTATTGAAGGAGGGGTGTTGAAGCCTCCAACTATATCTGTGGACTTGTCTATTTCCCCTTTCAGTTCTATCATATTTGTGTCACATGTTTTTGCAGCGCTGCTGTTTGCTGCATATTCATTCAGCATTGCTGTGCCTTCTTGGCGGACTGACGCTTTAACAGTATGAAACGTCCCTCTCTGTGTCTGGTAATTTTCTTTGCTTTGAAGTTTATTTTACCTGATATTAGTATAGCCACTCCTGCTTCCTTTTGATTAATGTTTGCATGGCATATCTTTTCCAGTGCTTTTACCTTCAACTTGTTTATATCATCTTCTCGAAAGCATATAGTTACTTCATGTTTTTTAATCCACTCTTCCAATTTTTCTTTTAACTGGTGCTTTTAGACCATTCACATTAAAAGAAATCATTGCTATATAAGGGCTTAAGACTGTCTCTTTATTATTTTTATTTTGTGTTTGCTCTCTCTGTTTTTCTTTTCCTTGCCTTACTGGGTGTTTCTTGAGCTTTTTTTTTTTTTTAGGATTTCATTTAGATTTATCTACAGTGTTCTGAGGTATATTTCTTGGTATAGCTTTATTAGTGGTTGCTCTAGGTATTATAATTTATATGTATAATTGATCACAGTCTACTAATGTCAACATTTTAGCAATTTGAGTTAAATGTAAACATCTTACCTGTCTTTAAATCCCTTTACCCTCTTTCATTTTAATATATTTATCTTAAATATTTTCTCTATATGCATTTAGAACCACATCAGACTATGTTATAATTTCTGGTTCAATTGTCAAACATAATTTAGAAAGCTCAAAAGAAAAGAAAAGCATATTAATTTATCCAGTTTTGCTTACCATATGCTTTTTTTCCCTCCTAATATTCCAAAATCCTTTCTTTCATCATTTCCCTTTTGTTTACAGCACTTGTTGTTGCCATTCTTTTAGTACATCTTTTGGGGACAAACTCTTAGTTTTCCTTCATCTGAGCTTGTCTTGAATTCCCCTCTGTCTCTGAAGTCCATTTCCACTGGATAGAGGAATCTAGATTGACAATTCTTTATTACCCATCACTTGAAAAAAACGTTGTGCCACTTTCTTCTGGCCTCCGTGGCTTCTGGCAGGAAATCTTGGCCCTAACCCTAACTCTAACCCCAACCCTGCCATTTGACTTGGTTTCCCCTATAGGTCACTTCTCTCTCCTTGCTTTCAAGATTTTTTTTCTGTCTTTAGTTTTCAGAAGCTTAATTTATGATGTGTTTTATTGTGGGTTTCTTTGGGTTTATCCTGTGAAAGATTTCCTCAGTTTCTTGACTCTGTGGTTTTTGTCATTTGCAAATTTTCCAGCTATTATTTCTTTGAGGCAATTTTTTTAGCCCTACCTTCTTTATCCTCTTTTTCCAGGATTCCAGTAACACAAATGTTATATCTTTTGTTATAGAGATGCTGAGTCTCTGTTCATTTTCCCCCTATTTTCTCTGTTGTTCAGATTGGTAATTATTCTATTGTTCTGTCTCACAGTTCACTGATGGCTTCCTCTGTCCCCTCCTTTCTGTTGTTCAGCCCACTCATGGAGATTTTTATTTCAGTTACTGTATTTTTCAGTTCTAACATTTCCACTTGATTCTCATATGTACGTATCTGAGAGTATTTCTTTTAATTGGCTTTCTAGTATTGCATTTCAAGCATGTTCATAATTGCTCACTGGGGCATTTTTTATGATGGCTGCTTTAAAGTCTCTGCCAAAAATTTCCAACATCACTGTCACTTCAGTGCCGGTGCCCGGGGACCGTCTTTACTCACCCAGGCTGAGGTCTTCCTGGTTCTCGGTATGACAAGTGATTTTCAGGTGAAACCTAGACATTTTGGGTATAATGTTAAGAGCTTCTGCATCTTACCTAAACCTTTTGTTTTAGCTTCCTCTGGTACTGTTCCCACAGGGGGAGTGGCAGGGGCATCGCAACCTCTGTTGACAACAAATGGGGGGCAGGTGGTGCTCACTGGTGCAGGGCAGGGTGGCGGTCCGGGCTCACCATGAGGTCTCTGCTGACACCCCCTGGCCTGGAGAGGCAAGAATGCTCTGTTCTGCTCCCATATGGCCTCTGCTGACACCACGGGTCGGCGGGGGCTCACTACTGCTGGGCAGCAGCAGTGAAAGTCGCGATTCTCCATTTGGCCTCCTTTGATGCCACCACAGAGAGCAGGGGGAGAGGCAACTTGTTACTGCTCGGGAGGAAGTCCCAGCTCCCCCGGTGGTCTCCACTGACCCTGTGGCAGAGGTGGGAGGGGGAGCATGTTACTGCCAGATGGGGATGAAAATCCCGGCTGCCTCCCAGGCCTCCCCCGACACAATCCCAGCAGTTCGGGTTGTGGTGCCTCGGTACGGCCTGTCAAGGTGGAAGGCTCTGGCCCCACTCAGCCTTTCCTGGCACTGGTGGGGTAGAGTGACTTTCAGCTAGGAGTTCCTGCCCTGCTAAGCTTGCCTGCTGTTCTGACTAGAGAGAGCACACTTCTGTCGGGCTTCTTTAGCTGAGCCCATTGGCGTTTCCAAGTTGCTGCTTCTTCAGCTCCCAGTTGGGGATATGGGAGGCAAAGAGAAGACCCAGGGAACTCGCCCCCATGTTGTCCTCTGCTCTCGAGGCCCTTAGCTACTCTGCCTTCTTGTCTCCACCTTTCAGACTCTTCTTGTGTTTTTTCTTCTCTCTTTTTTTTTTTGTATAAAGTGTCCAGGGATTTTAGTTGCATTTTGCAGGCAGAATATGGAAGAATATATCTATTCCATACTCTCAGAAGTGAAAGTCTGCATTTATGTATATATATCATATAGTTAGGTTTTGTTACCCAATGTAAGAGTATTTAACTTTTAATAGTAGGCTTACCTTACTTAAACAATTGGTCAAAATCTTGACATTTAATGTTAATTTTCTGTAAAAGTAACTTCAAAATATAACATACAACCTGATGAGTATAAATAGTCTGCCCCTGGGTATCCTCACGATCGGCAGGGGTTGCAAGAAGACGTCAAGTTATCGCACCGCCCATCCTCAGCCTGCCCTTCACCGTCCCAGAGGGACCACGTTGGGAAGCGTTCCCCAAATGTGAAAATATTTCACCAGGACACCATGGCGGGAGGCGGCAACTGGGTGGCCATGTGTTTTCCTGTCATTTGTTCAGGGACAAGTCCCTCTTTCCGCCCTCCTCGTCCCCTCTGTACCTCCCGAGAGCCGGCTGTGTGCCGTCACTCTGCCAGGACCTGGAAGGGGAGGAGGTAAATCCAATCTTCTTCTTTTCTCCTATATCAGGGTTGATGTCGATGGTGTTATCAGGAGACTTTTTTTTTTTGATGGTAACATATAAGGCATAAAGCTCACCATTTCACCATTTTTAAGTGCACAATTCAGTGGAGTTAACTATCTTTACAATCTTGTGCTACCATCATCCCCTTTCCATTGCTAAAACATTTTCATCACCCAAAACAGAAACTCTCCGCCCTAAGTCCCTCGCCCCTCAGCCCTGGAAGCCTCTAATCTACTTTCTGTCTCTGTGAATTTTTGTATTCTGGATAATTCACTTAAGTGGAATCAAATGATATTTGTCCTTTTGTGTCCAATTTATTTCAACCCTCATGATGTTTCCAAGGTTCATCTGTGTTGCCGCACGTATTGGAACTTCACTCCTTTTTACAGCTGAATAATATCCCGTTATGTGTCTGCAGCACATTTTATTTACCCAGTCATCTGTTAATGGACACCTGCTTCCACCTTTGGCAACTGTAAATAATGCTGCCATGGACATCGGGGCGTAAGCCTCTGATTGAGTCCCTGTTCTCAGTTCTTTGGGGTGTATGCCTACGAGTGGAATTGCTGGGCCATATGGTAACTCTATGTTTAAATTTTTGAGGAACTGTTGAAATGTTTTCCACAGCAATTGCACCATTTGACATTCTCCCCGGCAGTGCATGAGGGCCTGATTTCCCTCATCCTCACCGACACTTGTTACTATTTGCAGTTCTGACCACGGCCACCCTGGTGATCTCCCACAGTGGCCTTGATTTGCATTTCCTTCATGGCCAGTGATGGTGAGCTCCTCCGCGTGTGCTTAGCTGCCATCTGGAGATCTTCTTTTGAGAAGTGTCTACTCATAGTCCTTGGCCCATTGATTAATTGGGTTGTGTGTCTTTTTGTTGTCGAGTTGTAGGGTTTTTAAAAATATATTTTGGGTATTAAGCCCTTATCAGATACATGACTTGCAACCCCTTTCTCCCATTCAGTAGGCTGTCTTTTCACTCTCTGAAAAGTCCTGTGTCCTTTGATGCACAAATGTTTTTACTTTTGATGAACTCCAATTTTTCCATTTTCACCTTTGTTGCTCAAGCCTTTAGTGTTGCATCTGAGAATCCACTGCCTAACACAAGGTATTAGTAGGTTTCTGAACATTGTAAAATCAGCCAAAAAGAGAGCAGTTAAATTTGGTCTAAGAGCCACTGCAAGGGTTAGGCAGGTGCAGAGAAAAGACATCTCCAAGCCTCGTAACACTTTCAGGTTTTCACTGGGGTGCCCGAGTGGCTGGAGGGAGGAGAGCTGCCCGCCTCCCTTCCTGCATAACTGGGGGGCTGGTGGCCCCTTCCCCACGGTATCCCTCTAGCCACCTGGCCATCTAGTATCTGGTAGTGAAACCCCGCTGGACCCCTCCACATCCTGGGTAAGTCTCTCAAGAGAAGTCTCCGGGCTCTTCAGCGTTTTGACCTCTTCAATGAAATGGAGAAAACACAATTCTGGGCCAGCCTCCGCCCTCTCCTCCCACCAACTTTTGACTGCTAGGGCCACATTTCGCCCTCAGTTTCCCACACAATGACTGCCACCAAATCCTTCTCATTTTTTTGTCTCATGCTACTTCTTCTCCTGTCCTCTGCTCTGTCTCCTAGAGCAGCCAGGAACGCTGTCGGCCCCTGAGCTGTGCAGAGGAAACTGAGATCAGGTTAACCAGGTGGGAGCACTTCCACCAGCCCCTGTGCCAGAGCTGCAGGAGCAAGAACCCTGCGGGGAGCCCCCGGTGGTCTGTCCTTCCAGCGGCCCATCCTGCTGGCCCCAGGCTCATCTGATCGGGGCCGGGGGGCACCCGTGCATTTTCCCTGATGGGAGAGCTCCATGTAGGAGCAGATTAAAGGCAGAGCCTCAGAAAGCAGACAGGGCAGGCGAAGCCCTCGGCCTTTCTCCTAACCCCACCTGCCACCCACCCCCTTCCCTGTGCCCTCAGAACAATTCCTCGAGCAACTATGCCGATGTGGGCTTCTGCTGCATCCCCTCCCAGACACCTGGGTCTGCAAGTCTTCCATGCCAAGGGAAGGAGTATGGAATGCAGGAATTCAGGAGAGTGGCATCAGTTGGAGAAATGTGTGGAGCAGGGATGGAAGCTTCTGGACACCTCCCACCTGAGGGGCAGCTGCCTGGGTCCTACTTTCCCAGCCAGCTCTCAAGGTTTGCAGCCCTGCACACCAAACCCTCTCTGAGTGGAAAACTTAGGACACAACCTGCCACTTCAACACCCCCAGGTACAACACACCCAGTTGGTTAGATTAATTTCCCACAGAGACGTGGAGACTTGGTGGGTGGGCACCTACTCCACTGGCATCCGAAATCCCCTACCTCCTGCTGCCATGCCGCTCCAATGCCCTTGCTGATGGGGTGCAACGAAGGCCTGTCTCACTCGCTGGTGGAAGAACTGCCCAAGGGGGAGAGGTGGATCTTGCTGGTTTCTGCGCCCCCCCCCCAAAGCACCCAGCACAGTGCCCAGCACCTGACAGACTCAGGAAACGTCTCTGTGAGGGACGGAGGTGGGCGAGTGTAGACAGCCACCACGACAGCTCTCCTGCCTCTTACCAGGGAGCCTGAGATTCTACCATTAGATACTTTTTCCTTTGAGTTTAAAATTAGTTCTCTGCAACAAAGATCCCTTTTCAAAATTAAGTTTCTCTGGGATAGTGGTCACCAAGTAGGACTTTAGGACTTGATTTGTTCTGAAGCTGGGAGGCCCCTGGCACTGGCTCAGTGGTGGAGGGGAGAGAAGCAGGAGCTGGAGTGGGGGGCATTTCAGGGTCCCAGTGGCAGCAATTAGAGAAAACCAGTTGTGGCAGAAATCTGGGACTGAAACTTGATTTCTGTCACCAGTCACTCTTCTCCTTTAGTAAACATTAAAGGTGCAAGCACGTGCTTCGACTAAGCCAGGGTCTAGAGCCTCACCCCAGGAACACGCCAGCCGCACCCCACCCCTGCCCGTGCAGCTCCCACTTGCAGGAGGGAGAAGCTGCTGAAAGGGACAGCGGAGAGGGCCGCGTCCCAGCACCGCAGACACCTGCTGCTCTGGAGTAGCCACACTCAGGGACGCGCCAGAGACACAAGGCAGCGCCCAGCACTGCTCCCCTGGACTGGGTTTGGAGGTGCAACCAAGCCCAAAATGAGAGCCCCGTTCCTGCGTGGGAGGCCCCAACCCATGAGCAGTGGCCGTGGCGGGCCCCAAATGCCTGGATCTGAGAGGAAGCTCCAGCTGCCCAGGGACCCGGGACCCCCTCCAAGGCAAGGGGGCCGAGATGGGTCAGTGGGCTCGAGGAGGCTGCCCGAGGACAGGGGCGCTGGCTCAGCTCCACGAGCAGCAGGAGGTGTTGGCGATGAACTGCTTGCTGCTGTAAACCGGCTACCACCCACACACGGCGAGAAAAGGAGAGCAGTTAGAACGCAGGAAAGAGGGAAAAACCCAACCTCCCCCACTTGACAGCTTCAAACTGCGGCCGCCAGCCGCCTGTGGGCCGGGACAGTCCCCTGCAAACACCCTGCTCAGATGTTGGGGGGGCTGCGGTGAGCATCTACCAGAAACTGAAGGAGCTGAGGCCTTCCCCAGACGCGAAGGCCACAGGGACCCCGAGCAGAGCCGGGCAGCTGCTGCCAGCTCCGTCCCGAGCACGGGGGCGGGGGGGGTCGCCGCTGTGACAACGACAATGCAAGGAGCTGCGGGTGCTTCTAGACCCCCCGGGGGCGGTGGGCTGGTGAAGCGACCATGTGGGAAGTTCCCTCTCTCTGCAGGCGCCACCCCCCACGCTAAGGGAAAGCCACACGTGTCTTGTGAGAGCCTCCTCCACCGGCCGGGGCTGCACCCAGCTGGGAACCAAGGCCTGTGTCCAGGAAGCAGCTGCCCTTTCCAGCCTGGGAGGCCCGAAGGCTGGGGACCCGTCACTCGCCGAGGGGCTTCTGGCCTCAGGCAGGACTAGAGGCGCCATGCTTCTTAGGACACTTAGAGGAAGGTTCTCTCCGAGAGCCTAACGCCTCCCATGTCTCCCCAGCGCCCCTGAGCATTTGGGGGCAGCATCAACACCGCAGCTGGTGAGCAGAGCAGCCCCGGCCCTGCACCCCTCCAGCAGCAGCACCTTTCTGGATGGTTCCGGCGCCTTCCTCAGCCCAGGCCTCAGCACCTGGCAGCTGCCCTCCCCAGCCCCGACGGGCCCTGCACGTGACAGCTGGGTAGACAGCAGACGCCAATGCTGCTCTCCTCGTTTCCTCACCCATATTGTGCCCCATCCAGCCCCGAGGGCCTGCCCAGCTCCGCCGGCCCTCTGCAGAGCACGCGGGCTTGAGGCGCTTCCACCGCTGCAGGAGCTGCGATCGGGACCCTGCGACGCACGAGCCCAGCTCGTTTCCCCACCGGCAGCCTGGTTCCGGAGCTTTCCCACAGCACACGTGGCCGACAGGGCCCACCCAAGGCTCGGCCTCGGGAGCCTCTGGACGGTGGCTTCAGGCTGTGGGGGCCACAGTGTGGGGACGGCCCGGGGCCCTCAGTCAGTGTCCCTGTTGCAGGGCCACCTCGGAGCCACCCCTCCTGCTGCGGGCTGCAGTCACGAGAGGCCGGCCGAAGCCCCAGCTCTCATATCCTAACGGGGGGAGGAGCGTTTGCCACCAAGGGCCCTCTCGCCCAAGCGTGCTATTGGCCTTTCCTGCATTTCCAAGCGAGGCCAGAGGGCTGGCAGGGGCTGGTCCAGGAGGTTTGGCCGCACTGAGGGTCCTCGCTGGGGCCGCTGCCTCCCACCCAAATTGGGAGCAGTGGTTGCCACATGTGTAAGAAACTCCCCGGAGAACAGGCTTAGGACGGGTGAACACTTGCGTTCAGTGTAGGAAAGGACGGTCTTGGGGCATCTTGGTACCAGAGACCTGCCCTCCTGCCCGTTTCCACCACCAGAGAGAGTGGGGGGCAGGAAAAGGGCCCGGCCTGGAGTGGGGGCTGGGGTCTGGCCCCCGCCCTGAGCAAGAAGACCCGATGGGAAGGCAGCCCTGTCCCTGCGAGGGTGGGCACGCCGGCTCCGCCCGGGACAGTTGCCGCTTCTGCCTGACGTCCGGCTGGACTGTTCCCTCTCAGGAAAGGGCAGCTGCCACCGGGAGAGCTGTCACTGCTGGGAGGTGGCCCAGAGAGGGTCCACAGAAACCAGGCCTGAGGGACGGAGGCTGGGAGCAGACGTCAGGCTGGCTCCATCTCAAGAAGGTTCAGAATTGCAGCTCTGCCGGCTCAGTCAAGTTGCAGACTTTTGGAATCCGGGGCTGGACGGTCTTTGGGGCCATCTGAGCCCCCCTCTTTTACAGACTACGACACTGGCCTAAAAGAGATAAAGGTGACCTGTCCACGGTCCTGGAAGAGCCAGGGACAGAGGGGAAGGGGTGGCTCTCAAAGATGGCAGAGGATGGCCAAGGCATGTCCTGTGGCGCGGCGGCCGGCCCAGGCAGGGACACGTCACAGCCCATCCCTTGGTTCTGAGGAGGCGGGAGGGGCTGGGAGGGGGCTGCGAGGGCAGATGCCGACGTTTGGACCTGCTGAGCTTGGGGGACAGCCCCGGGGTCCCGGCAGAGGGCTGGAAGGGCCGCAGGGCAAGGAGAACGAGGCACGAGTGAAGAAACCACCAGGCACGTCATGTGTGGACATCTTCCAGGGGAGCAGGGCACACCCGGCGCTGGCTGTCCTGCCCCATGCTCTCCCCAGTCCCTTTGCAGAGCATCGGGCGTGGGAAAGGCTGGGGGTCGGGAACAGCCTCCACCCCTCTGGCAAATGGGGAAACCGAGTCACAGGGAGGCCAACGTTCTTCTCTGTCCCATTCCGTGGTTCCGTGAGCAAACCAGGTGCAATTAACATTGCAAGAGTGACTCCAGGAGCCGACACACTGCATCTTGCGGTTTCACTGCAGCCTCCCTTCCCAGGTGCGCTCCAGGGGCGGCACGGGCTGGGGGCCCAGGGAGAAGCCTGACTGGGGGTCCCAAGACCCTCACTTTCTGGTCCCAGCTCCACAGCCCACTGGGCGGCTGCGTGGGGGTGTGAGCTGCCCCCTCCCCGGCTTTCCTGGACGTCAGGCGAAGGCTCTGGCCCAGCTGTCCCCGGGCTCGTGCTCCAGTTCTGCTTTCTGGCCCTGTTCGCCTCTTGAGCCTTCTCCAGGCCCAAGTCCACGGCACCTCGCAGGTTAGAATGAAACACCTGCCCGAGTCTTGGCACCTCTCAAACGTGGGGCGCAGCAGATCATCTGTCCAAACATCACATTAGTCCAGATGCATAGGCGTGTTTCTTCCAGCAGTTTCCACCAATGTTTAAACTTGTTGTGGATAGTTCACAGGAGCAAACACATCATCAACTGCAGGCCGACTGTGGTCAAGATGAGCCCCTGTGTCCTGGGTGTCTCCCCACAAAACAGCCTCAAAAATCCTGCACATCCCACAGGTACTTCCCAAGGTGTGACCAAAAATTAAAAAAAAAAAAAAAAGGCAACAACCCTCAACCTCCTGAAGAAAATCGTGGATTAGCCTCCGTCTGAGCTGAGCACGCTTTTGGCTCGCGAGTGTCGCCTCGTTATTGGTGCATTTGATGCCGGCAGACGTCGAGACACCCACAGCCTGTCCTCGGTTGCCAGGGTCACCTGGTCCACAGAAACCGACAAGGGACGGTCAGGGCTGCCTGGCGCTGGCTGTCAGCCCCTCCAGGACACCTAGGCCCCCGCCCCACTCTCCCGGCCCACAGAGGCCGGCGAGGGGCAGCACGAGGGCACGGCACTGGGAGAGAAGGGGCTCGGGCACCTGCTGTTCCCACCCTCACACCACGGCGTGGAGAGAGCAGGTGGTGAGCAGCTGAGCAGCCCCGGCTGTGTGGGCCGTGGGGATGGGCAGAAGTGGGACGGGCGCTGGACCCCCGCTGTTCTCTCTACACCACAGCACCTCTGGGATGCCCTCCAGAAGCACCAAGTCGTGCCCATGATGGCATGTCCAGTGGGGAAGGGACAGTGGGGGGAGCTGGGCAGCAGGGGAGCAAGAGAGAAGCCAGGGGGAGCAGATGGCCAGAGAAAACACCGAGGAAGACGGGAAGGCCCTGCGTCTCCTGGGAGAGCCAGCCGCACCTCTGGGGGATGGTCCCTGAGAGCTGAACCTCAGGTGGGAACGGAGAGCTGAGCGTGAAAACCTCTCACTGCCACGGAGAGCCCAGTGGCATCTGATGCACTGCTTTCTTAAAAAGTTAACATCATTGACCACCAACACCAACACAAGGCAAACCGAAAATATCACACCTTAGGCAAATGAGTTGAAAATCCCTTATCATGACGCCCTGTTTTTTCCACCCATTTCTAAAGCTGGAGAGCACCTGCTAGGGTGTTTAGGCAAAGAAATGCAATTCCTGGTACCTGTGGTTTCCTGATGGTGCAGAATTGAAATGACATCATGGAAACGCAGGCTCTGAGGCGCCTAAGCACAGTTTCTAGGTGAGAACGTGAACCTCGGTCACTGCTAGAAAAGCGGGCGTGTGCCTTTGTGCCTTGCTGGCATCCATTGCTCTCTGCCTTCAAAGAAAGTTTTAATTGAAGGCCTGCTGGCTGCTTGCCAAGCTTTCCCACACTTTGGTTCACTTGGATGTACACGGTGCGTGCGGACTGTACCACACGTCTGCTCCCCGCATCGGGAGAGGAAGAAAGCAATTGTCTTCCACTGAGGACCGGGAGGCTCTCACCAGAGGTGCCCATTCCAGGGGCTGACTGCGTCGGCCTAATTAGTGTCGCTTTCCCCCTGGTAACCAAACCGAGGACGTGGTGGGCCCGGAACACGTGAATTCCTTTGTCTTACTTAAGAGGGATGGTGGGGGACATGGAATTTGGCCAAGCCTCATGAATCTGCTAGAAGCCCCAAGCCTGTCAGGTGGGTTTGAATAAAACCAGCCGAGCTCTCTGGGGAGTTAAGTGGAGGCTGCTAGTCGGCGCCCACGCTGTCACCGGCCGGGACTCGAGGACGACGGTCGGTCTCATTAGCCAGCCACCGTCCATCCCCGCAGAGCTCAAGACCGAGATGATAAATTTACTATCGTGCATGAAAACGAACCCGGCCTTGAGGCAGGAAAGCTGCCCAGACCTGGCAAGCTGCAAGTGTGTCATCCAGGAACCTACCTTCATTAGCAGAGCACGGTCCCCTCGGTGGGGACAGCACGTCACTGCCACGGAGAACTGCTCGGGGCCACTGGAAAGTGGGGAGCCATCCGGCCACAGACGCCAAGTGCCCACCGGTCCCAGCCTCGGGGCCCTCCACCCTGGTCGGCCGGGACTGTGACCTCAGGACACGGTGTCACTGTCATCAGCAAAGCTCCAGCTGCCGGGGTCCCGGGCTGACCACCGTGGAGGACCCTGTCCCCCAAAGTCTACGGACATCCCACGGCCTGGCACTCCACCCACTTCGGGAAAGGCGGCCGTGCCGAACTTCCCATCTCGAGCTTCCACCGCGATTTCCACAGCTCAGGTCTTCTGTTGGCGTAAACGTGATATAGCCTCAAGTGCTCACTCCGTGCACCCCACAAACCCTCAAAAACACTTCAGGTCGTCGCTCCCTAACCAAGCTTCTCCAACAGGTTGAGAAAGAGAAACCCAAGAAGGTTACCAACAACAAAAAAATGTATTAATGGCCCATTTAAACTGGCCATGAAAACTCAAGGCCGTCCACACACGCACACTCGCCTTCTCGGCAGCTGTGGCCGAGCTCTCGCCAAAGACCCACTCGTGTGCTTGGGTCTAAATAAGCGCCGAAGCCCAGACGGCCTTCCCTGCCCGCTGTTTTGATGATTTATTTCACTCTTTCCAGTGCTCCCAGGATTCCCTGCCACCCTCCGATTTAAATCCATCTCTTCAACAGGCGTAAAGGCTTTCACTTCGTGAGCCATCGAGATCAGCATTTTACTGCCAGACTCCCAGCCCCAAGCTCTCTCCACCTGTCACAGACCCTTTGCGCCCGTCTGATGGGGGCAGTTCTGCCTCTTGCTGCGGAGCCCACGAGCCTGTCCATCCAACCCAGCGGTCACTGACAGCCTGCGGTTCTGTCCCGACCTCCAGGACGGGGTGGCCACACCTCACGGCCGTGGGACAGTCTGATTCCACCGTGCTGACCCCAAGGGGATTAGGACGTCATGTTTACAAACAGCACACCAGTGACAGTGAATTTTCATCAAGAAGGCATTCTCTGGGCAAGTTTGTCTGTACTTTCCATGTTACCTACAAAGTGTGAATCTTTAGACAGTTTTCATCTGTCGCTAACTTAGTCTCTGCAGTTTTAACTGTGATCAGTTGGCTCTTGCATTGATTATTTTTTCCAAATCTACATTTTTGTGTTCTGCAATCAAAATGCGCTCAGGGTCAACAGAGGGCTGTGCTTGTGGCCCCCCCACTGTCTCCCAGGAATATGGGCGAGGCACCGACTGGCCACAATCAACATTAATTACACAGAACGTTACATTTATTATTTTTTTTAATTTTAGAAAAGAGTTAAGAACTTTGCCCACAAAAAGGGCTCCACAGAAGCTCGCGGAACGGGATGAGCGCCCGAGCGCGGAGACTGCCCGATTGTGCTTGCCCGCACCGACTCCGCAGACGCTGCCGGCGCCGGCCCTCCCCAGGCTGCCCCGGGGCCTGTGTGGACTTCTGGGAAAAAACACTGAACTCTGACTATTGTCTGAGCAAAGTGAAGAACAATCCTCAAATTCGGGTTTCATTTAGCTAACCTTTTAAAAGGAGGCTCTCACTTGGTAAAGACCCTGACTTAGCCCAGGTGTGGACACCTGAGCACCTGCTGCCCTCTGACCCCGTGGGGAACCCACACCCTCCCCGCCAGCCACCCGCGCTCTGGGCTCTGCTGCGGCGCGGCCAGGGGCTCCCGAGAGGCGGCCGCCACCACGAGCTCCACAGACCCAAGGCAAACCCGTCCCCTCCCACACCAGCCCTTTCCCGAGTCCCCCCATTTCTGTGGTCCTGTCACCCACAGCCCAGGCCCCAAGCCTGACCTCTGACCCCCCCCACGGGCACCAGGCCTGTAGACGTGTCGCACACAGCACAGCTGCCACCCAATTCCACCAGAGCCGCCCCCTCCCCAGCCTCTCACCTCGCCGAGCTCACCCGGGGTCCCGGCCCTCCCCCTGCTGCAAACACCCCCCACCCCGCGGCCCCTGAGCTCGTCCGTCCGTGGCTCTGCCCTGAGCCATGGCCCCTCGCTGGTTCTAGCCCTCACCCCACTCCCCTCTGGCCCAGCCAGTGGGTGGTCAC
>PVKY010008425.1:0-14077 GCA_004027775.1 Bradypus variegatus
CCCTGTATACCTCAGTGAATGAGGAGAACAAGACCAGAATCTCACCTTCAACTGACCTGATCACACTCTGCTCTAAATCACACTCTAGCCCTGAACCTTCTACTGTGACTGCTGGAATATTCAACCAGATGTACGCAATTATCACTCAATTATCACCTATTATCAAATATCAATTTTTACACACTCTCAACCTCTTTTCTGAAAGTTCCCTTCATCTTCTGGTCCTCAAAGAACCACAGCTTCTCCTGAAGCCACAGCTTCTTGTGGGCTCTATTCAAGTGGTGGCTGTTTTATCTCCCATACTCCCCATACCAGGAGTCCCCTCGTCCCCTCACTGCCACCTTGTCCCCTCACTGCCACCTTGTGCCAGTTTGGATGTATCATGTCCCCCAAAACACCATGTTCTTAATGCAGTCTTGTAGGGGCTAACATATTAGTGTTGATTAGGTTGGAATCTTTAGGCTGTTTACATGGAGATGTGACCCATTTAGCTGTGGGCAATACCTTTGATTAGATTATTTGCATGGAGGTGTGATCCTGCCCATTAAGTTGGGTCTCGATTAGTTTACTGGAGCTCTATGAAAGCTCACAGACAGAAGGACCTCAGAGCAGCTGCAGCTTAGAGAGACATTTTGGAGAACGCCATTTTGAAATGCAACCTAGGAGCAAGCAGACACCAGCCATCAGTGTTCTTCAGTGAAGGTACCCTACTGTTGATGCCTTTATTTGGACATTTGCATGGCCATCAAACTGTAACTTTGTAACCAAATAAACACCCTTTATAAAAGCCAATCCATTTCCGGTATTTTGCATAATGGCAGCATTAGCAAACCCAAACAGCCTTCCATTTCCATCTGCTCCTCCTCCCTAACACCTCTTAGTTCCTCTGAAGCTTGGGTACTCATACCATATTATCCTTCTTTCTTTATTAGGTTCTTTGACATTTCTGGGTCACTCTCCCTCTTTGCATGAAGATTTTAACACCTAGCTTACCGTCAACTTTCTTAAACACTAATTCTGTCACAACCTTGGAAATTTCTGTATGTAGATGACCTATCCAATACCCTGGCTGCTCAGTTCCTTGAACTCCTCTCCCCCACCTTCCCTCCATCCACACACCCCCAGAGTCCTTGATTACTTCTTTGCAGATACATTCAACTCTCTCACTTTGCCATACTCTGTTAGCCAAACCCAGCTCTACCCACTCCATATACACATCTGTATAGTTGAACATGGCTAGAAAAAAACCAAGCAACCATGCTGACTGACCTAACTTTAAATTAGTGATTAAATACCCCCAAATGGGTCTTTATGCAGCCCTGTAGCATCAACACACCTCCTTAGTCTCTTTATACTCCCACTTTCCCAAATTAATATTTCATACCTTCTCCTTTCTCTTAAAACCTCCAACATCTCCTCCCCTATCCTCACTCAACGTTGATGCCCTTGCTTCTTATTTTGCCAAGTAAACAGGCATAATCAGAAGAGAGTTTCCACATGGTGCTACCACCAAATCTTCCACTATATCTGCATCTGTACCCTCTCGCCCTTCCTCCCATAAAAAAAAATTGATGATGGTCTCAGCTCCAATCAGAGGCCAATTCCCCCACTGTTTTCTGTGTTCCATTGCCCACCACCACCTGCTCAAAGACAGACATCCTGCAATTGTCCCCTCTCTGTACTGTATATTTTATAGTATAGAGACACAACGTGATGGCTTAAACAGTGGTAATTTATTGGCTCATGGTTTTGAGGTTATAAGGTGTCAGTAAGACAATGTTTTCTTCCCAAAATCTTTAACATTCTGGTGCTGGCTGCTGGCCATCTCAGGGGTTCTTTTACTTGTATCCTGCCTTGTGTCACATGCCAATGTCCTCTCCTTTCTCTTCAGGGTTCTACTGACTTCCACTTCTAGCTCCTCCCCATGGCTTTCTCTTACTCTAGCCTCTGGTTTCTTTCTCATTATAAGGTCTCAGTAATCTAGGTTAAGACTAAACCTCATTCAGTTGGGCCACACCTTAACTAAAAATAACATCTTCAAGAGATCTTATTTACATAGGTTCAAAATCACAGGAATGCATATGTGTTAGAAATTGTAGGGAAGTGTAATGTATGGATCAAACCAAAATGAACCATAAGCAGATAGCTGCCCTGCATGACAGCAGGTGCTGGCCTGTCTATAAGGGAATGAGAACCAAAGATACGTATAACAAAGGAAGTCACTGAAGCCTAACAAAGTTTACCCGGGAGTTTCCATAATAGTTAATAGATCACCTGTGTCTCCGCGGAAGGGTAGGCTCCCCCGCTGCGGATGTGCCGGTGACACTAAGATAAGGAAGTCTTTGCGATCATCCCAAGGAATTAGTCCTTCCTTGGGACGTGCAGCCAAGCACTTCTCCTCCTGGACAAATTGCCATAAATACTGGCCTGAGACCCAGGAAAAGTTAGAGGTCTCACGCAGGAGGGGACGCTCTGTCTGGGACCGTGTGCCAGCTGGGACTCTGACAGGCTGAAGAACCGGGACCTCCCCAGCCAGTAGTATCAGATGTGGGGGCTTTCCCTGGCTTGGTGAGTTTTTCTTTTTCCATCCTTTATCTACTGGACAGACTGCTTTGTCTGCTGGACAGACTGCCCTTACTTTCAACTATCGTGTCTTTAATGATAAATGTTTGTAACCCTGGTTTGATGAGATTTTTCCTTTTCCTTTCCTTTTCTGCTGGACAGACTGTTACTTTCAACTATTGTATTATTAATAATAAATGTTTGTAGTCTTGTAATTCAATAAATATCTTTTGTGAAGTTATACTATATTAGTTTGTGTCTCTTCCCTCCTCCCACAATTCATCTCACACAATAGCAGATTAAACATGTCTAAATTAGTGCACATAATTCAGTCTACTACACTGTATCATCAGTATTTCCCTCTCAACTGGATCATTCCCACTGACACAGCCATTGAAGAAGAAAGAGGAGGAGGGAGGAGAAAAAGAGGAAGAGGGAGAAAAGAAATGCCCTTGTACCCATATCCATTTCTCAGCATAACTGCATTATTCTGCCACCCTTTCAGCAAAACCCTCCAAAGAAAATCTATACTGGATATATCCAATTTCCCTTCTCTATTCCCCCTTGAAATCACTGCAATCAGCCTTTGGTCCTTATCACTCCATCAAAACAGATTTTTTTCAGGACCACCAATAACTTTTGTATGGTCAGTGCAACGGTTAAACTCAGTCCTCATTTTACTCAATCTAGCAGCAGCACAAAGTTATACTTTTCTTTTTCCAGAAACACATTCTTCTATTGCTTTCTAAGAGAACACTCTCTGTTTTCCTGCTCTCTTACTGACCACTCCTCATCAGTCTCCTTTGCCAGTTTCTCCTCATCTTCCCAAACCCTGAGTGTTGGAGTGTACTGGGGCTCAGTCTTCAGACCTCTTTTCTCTTCATCTCTTTAAATGCCATGGGGTACCGATCACCCCCAATTTATATCTCTAATCTACACCTCTCCTTTGAAATCTAGACTCATGTATCCAACTGCTTTCTTGATAAATGAACTTGGATGCCTAAAAAGTATCTCAAACTTAAAATGATTAAAACTGAATTTTTGATTTCCCTTTCAAGCTGGCCATTCCTATTATCGCCATCACAGTAAATGGCAATAACACACCTCCAATGGTTGGCCCTAAAACCTTGGTTTCATGCCTGATCCCTCAGTTTCCTTAGGAACTCTGTCAACTCTTCAAAAAATACTCAGCGGAAGGCCTGGGAGCAGGCTCTCGGCACACATGTGCTGACAGCCCAACTCCATGTGCCTGCTGCCACCACCGCTGCCACGGGGACTCAGGTGGGCACCATGGTTGGGGCCCCTGCCCGGCCTCGCCTCTCTGCGTCCTCCTCTGCTCTCACTCAGGCCTCATCCTCTGATCTCACTCAGGCCTCATGAGCCTCATGCCCACCGCAGCACCTCAGAGTTGGCAAGGCGCTCGAATATTTGTAGGATGGATGGATGAATAAATCAATGAATGAATGAATCAATCAATCCTGAGCAGGAACTCCCAAGTCCTATTCTCTCCAGAGACCAAACTTCCTACCCCTAGACTGGTGACTAACTTCCCACCCTGCAATAGCAGCCACTTCTTTCTTAAGGCATCCAAGAGGCCGGCCCTCTTTGTGGCCATAAACTGTAAACAGGATGAAGGAACTTTGCATTTGCAAATTTTGCAGATCTTCTCATCCTACTAGCAAACATGACTACTTCCCAATCAGAATTGGGTTCCAGATACTTGTTGGGGTAAAGCTGTGCACACCCAGGCAAGATCTTTGCACCGGTAGAGCTCACATGCTGGTGGGGACACCCACTTCATAGGGTTGTCTGGGTGGAGACTGAGGTAAACCACAAGCTCAATGCCCACAAAGTGCCTGCAGCAAGTACTAGCTGTCTTTACCACTTGCCTTCAGCAAAGACGTGGGCCTCCAGGAATCCTCCAACATCATATCCAAAGCCCAAGGCCAGGTTTTTAGCATTTGTGTGGACAGCCACAGATTCTTTCACTGATGTATTGGTGCCCCCTCCCCAGTACCTAATTGCCCAGGTCACAAGGGTCGAGGTACCCAGTAAAGATTGCACAGTGGGGACTCCCCTCTGAGCAAAGAGAACTGGGGTGGCCAAGAAAGCGTTAGTCTCACAGGCCTGAGCACATCTGCAAGCAAGTCTTTGAGGAACCCAAGTGACGCAAAACGGGTGCAACACTTCTGCAGACCTGCCTGCTGAGAACTGAAGTTGATTTCTCCAAAGGACCCTCAGGAAAAAGCTAAGCGGAGACTCAGATGTTGCTGGGAGTGTCAATTTGTATGGCCCTTTGGAAAGCAGAAATGAATAAAACTGAAATTTTCCACAGCTTATGGCCCTGGATTTCCATTTCTAGGTAGGGCCTAGAGTTAGACTCCTACATGTGCACGAGGAGACATGTATGACAGTGCCCACTGCACCATTATTTATAATAAAAAGAAAGGGATTGAGAACCTAAGATGGTGGCTAGGTGAGACAGGGCAAAAAAACAGCTCCATGAAAAATACTAGATAAAAACCAGAAAATGACCCAAAACACCACTGCCAGCGATGCACCAGCCGGACAAGATCTGCTAAATCCACAGGGAACGTGCATTTGGTATAACCAGGAGCCTGCATTCTGAAACGAGTGAGTGAGTCGGCTAAAAGTCCCACGGGCTCGCTGCGGTGCAGGGAAATGGTGGGCTGGCGTTTGGAGACGGACTAGTTCTAAAAAAAAAAAAAGCCCGGGAGTGGCTGCAGACACAATGGGGAGAGTACTGCAGTGAAGCACAGCAGGAGTGGGCTGGGCTAATGCCTCAGTGTTTGGCGTGGAGGATAGCCCTTCCCACACCCGCTGCTGATTGTCTCGAGACCAGAGGAGCAGAGGGGAGTCAAAAGGAGAAAAAAAAATGCATTCCTTGCAGCCATCTCCCCAGTGGGCAGGGGACACTCCTGCCTGGAACCAGACCCACAGCCCAGAGCCTCACCAAGAAACCGAATGTGATGGGGAATCTTTCCCACAGCACTACACACAAGCCACAATATCGGCCGTGGACAGTGGCCTTTAATAAACCCACAGCTGATTGTCCCAGAGCTGGGAGGGCAGAGCTATCTGAAAAGGGGGAAGTTAATGCTTCCCATTCAACCATCTCTGAAGTGGGCTGGGAGTGCCCCTGCACGGCCCAGTGACCCAGAGCTTCCCTGGAAGCTGGCAAGCACTAGTGATGTGGCACGGCCCTCCCTCAGCAGAGGTCCTAGAAGAGCACAGCTGGGAAGGGGGAACCGCTCCGAAATCCCAGGGAACCTATGCCAATACCAAGGACTTGTGGGTCAGCGGCACAGAACAGCCTTAAATCTCCAGGAACACCTGGGAGGTTTGATTATTAAAGCTGCCCTTCCCCCCTAACCACTCAGACACATGCCCCTCATTCAGGGCGGGCAGCACCAGGAACACACCCAAACTTGGTGCACCAATTGGACCCCACAAGAATCAGACCCCCATACATCACAAAGACAAAGTAGGGGAGAACTGACTTGAGGGAAATAGGTGACTCACGGATGCCATCTGCTGGTTAGTTAGAGAAATTATATGCCACCAAGCTGCAGTTCTGTCAAATTAGGTATCAAGTAAAGCAAATGTCAAGAGGCCAAAAACAACAGAAAATCTTAAAGCATATGATAAAACCAGATGATATGGAGAATGCAAACCAAATCAAAATATCAGAAGACACACAGTACTTGGCACAATTAATCAAAGAATTACAGACAGGCAATAAGAACATGGCTCAGGATATAAAGGACATGAAGAAGACCCTAGAAGAGCATAAAGAAGACATTACAAGAGTAAATAAAAAAAATAGAAGATCTTATGGAAATAAAAGAAACTGTTGGCCAAATTTAAAAGACTCTGGATACTCATAATACAAGATTAGAGGAAGTGAACAACAACAACTCAGCCTCCTCGAGGATCACAGAACAGAAAATGAAAGCACAAAAGAAAGAATGGGGAAAAAAATAAAAAATCGGAAAGGATCTCAGGGATACAATAGATAAAATAAAACATCCAAATTTAAGACTCATTGGTGTCCCAGAAGGGGAAGAGAAAGGTGAAGGTCTAGAAAGAGCATTCAAATAAATTGTTGGGGAAACTTCCCAAACCTTCTACACAATATAAATACACAAAGCATAAATGCCCAGTGAACTCCAAATAGAATAAATCCAAATAAACCCACTCCAAGACATATTCTGATCAGACTGTCAAACACTGAAGAGAAGGGGCAAGTTCTGAAAGCAGCAAGAGAAAAGCAATTCACCACATAGAAAGGAAACAAAATAAGACTAAGTAGTGACTACTCAGTGGCTACCATGAAGGAGAGAAGGCAGTGGCATGACATATTTAAAATTCTGAGAGAGAAAAATTCCCAACCAAGAAAACTTTATCCAGCAAAAATTTCCTTCAAATTTGAGGGAGAGCTTAAATCTTTCACAGACAAACAAATGCTGAGAGATTTTGCTATTAAAAGACCTGCCATACTTCAAATACTAAAGAGAGCCCTACCGACAGGGAAACAAAGAAAGGAGAGAGAGATATAGAAAATTTTAACAGAGATATATAGAATATTACATCCCAGGCCACTGAGACACACATTCATCTCTAGTGATCACAGATTTTTCTCCAGAATGGACCATATGCTGGGGCATAAAAAAAAGCCTCAATAAATTTTTTTTAAAAATGAACTTGTTCAAAGCACATTCTCTGACCACAGTGGAATACAAATAGAAGTCAACAACCATCAGAGACTTGGAGAACTCACAAACACCTGGAGGATAAAAATGAGGGGGAGATAAAAACATTCCTGGATATTCAAAAGCTGAGGGACTTCATCACCGGTAGATCAGTCCTATAAGAAATGCTAAAGGGAATTGAGCAGGCTGAAAGGAAGGGACACTAAACAATTGACTGAAACTATATGAAGAAATAAAGATGTCCAGTAAAGATCACATGGTAAACATAAATACCAACACTACTGTATTTTTTATTCATAACTCCACTATTTACTTGCTACAGGATCTAAAATACATAAACTGTAATGATAAATCAGTGGTTTTGGACTCAATGTAAAATATGTAATTTTTTACAAGAACTATATAAAGGTGGGGAAATGATGGAGTATAGGAACATAGTTTATGTGTCACATTGAAGTTAAGTTAGTGTCAAAGAAAAACAAGATTGTTATAGATTTAAGATGTTACATTTAAGCCCCACAGTAAACATAAAGAAAGTATCAGAATATGACCATAGGGATGAAAAGTAGAGTATGGGTTACGAGAAGTGGGGGAAGGGGCAATGGGGAGTTAAGAAATGAGAGTAGGGTTTCTGTTTGGGGTAAAGGGAAACTTCTAGAAATGGATGGTAGGAAGGTGATAGCAACACTCTAAATGTGATTAATCCCACTAATGGAATGCTAGGAAGGGGATGGAATGGGAAGATTTAGGCTATATATATGTTTCCACAATTTAAAAAAAATGTCTAAATAGATGACAGTTAAATGCCAAGGATGATCCTGGATGGGATCTGAGGATGGAGGACAGGAGGCTCAAAGGGACACAGATGGGACACACACACACACACACACACACACACACACACACATACACACAATGGAAATATAGAATGTAAGCTTTGTATCAATGTTGAATTTCTTGAACTTCTTAACTGCGCTTAATGAGATTGCATAAAAAAATGTCCTTCTCCATAAGAAAGGTATATGTGAATTATATTGTTTGTTCAAAAATATGTGCAGCTTGTTCACATATGTTCAGAGGACAGAGCAATAGATGATGGATGACAGATAGGGAGGGAGGGAGGGAGGGAGAGAGAGAGGGAAAGAAAGAAATGGTGGTGTGACAGGATGTTAAAGGTGGTGGATCTGCATATCAGAGGAGGGGGGTCAGGGTATGATGGAGTTCTACGTTTGGGGGTTGTACTGTTTTTGCAACTCTTCCTGTAAGATTGAATTTATTTCAAAATAAAATTGATTAAATTGAAAAAAAAAGAAAGGCATTTACATCACTGTCCAGCCACAAGGAAAAGTGTGAATAAAATGTGTTATGTTTATACTGTGGATTACTGTATAGCAGTTAGAAGGAATGACATTCATCTGTATCAGCAGGATTAGATCACAAAAGTATACAGTTGAGAAAAGAAGCTAGTTGTGCCAGTTTGTATTTATTGTGTCCCCCAGAAAAAGCCATATTCTTTGATGCAATCTTGTGGGGGCAGGCATCTTAGTGTTGATTAGATTAGAATTCTTTGATTGAGTGTTTCTGTGAAGATGTGATTCAATCAACTGTGAGTGAAACATTTTATTGGATAATTTCCATGGATGTGTTTCCCCACCCATTTAGGGTCAGTCATGATTGGATCACTGGAGTCATATAAAGGAATTCACAGACAGAGGGACTCAGGGCAACTGAGAGTGACACTTTGAGAGCAGCTTCAGCTAAAAGAACACAAAAAAACCCAAAAGCAACATTTTGGAGAATGCCATTTTAAAATGCAACCTGGGAGCAAGCAGACACCAGCCACGTGCCTTCCCAGCTAACAGAGGTTTTCCAGACACCAATGGCCATCCTCCAGTGAAGGTACCTGAGACTATAACTTTGTAACCAAATAAACCCCCTTTATAAGAGCCAATCCATTTATGGCATTTTGCATTCCAGCAGCATTAGCAAACCGGAACACTAGTTGAAGAGACATGATAAAAAATTTATATAGTCTAATACTATTATATAATTTTATATAGAGAGGCTATATATATTCTATAATACCATTTGTGTTATGTTTTTACAAACACATAAAACCATATTTTTGGATACAGATGTGTAAATAAAAGAAAAAAACTGACTGCAAGGCTATACATTGATTTCTGGTGAAATTCAGTATACTGGAAGGAGCTAGGGATGGAACTGAGACGTGAGGTCACAGAAGACTAGCTTTATAGACAACATTCTATTTCTTTTTTAAAAAATCTAAGCAACAAATGCAACACATTAACCATTGTATAATTGTGGGTGGTGAGAACACCAGAGTTTGTACTTGGGGGCATTTAAAAAAAATCTCTCTCCACCACAAAAGTTAATGGAAAATACATCAAACCAAGAAGACTGGCTGTCCTGGCACTCAGCCCCCTAAAGGGAGCTCCTGAATGCTTTGTCTTTTAGCTGGGAGTGTTGTTAATCACCCCAAGCTCACACTTCTATAGACTGGCATCTGAAGGGGCCCAGGGAAAGGCAGAAATATATGCTCCAGCTAGCCCAGATAAAGCTTTTCCCCCCTGACACTGCCCAGGCTCCTCCCATGCTCATAACTTTACAGTATACAGAGGTGCCGTCCCACAGGGATTACAGACCTGGGCTTAACTCGTAGTTTAAAAAATGTTGGTCAAGGAACAACATGGATGAACCTTGAGGACTTTATGTTGAGTGAAATAAGTCAGACACAAAAGAACAGATATTGTATGATCTCACTAATTTGAATTAATTATACAATGTAAACTCAAAGACATAGAATCTAGAATATAGGTTACCAGGAGATGGAATGAGGCTAGAGAATGGGGAGCAGTTCTTAAAACGTGCAGAATTTTTAACTAGGTTGAATTTAAATGAGAAGAAAGAGATAGCAGTGATGGTAACATATTGTGAGAATAACTAACAGTGCTGAACTGTAGGTGAAGTGGTGGAAAGGGGACGTTTAAAGTCATGTATGTCATCAGAAGGAAAGCAAGAGGATAAAACATAGGACTATATAAGTGAATCTTGTGGTGGATGAAGACTATAAAAAAGTTCTTTAATGAACTAGAACAAATGTACAGCACTGTTACAAGGAGTTAATAACACAGAGGTATATGGGGAAAAATGCACATATTGCACACTAGGGACTATAGTTAATGGTAATATCTTAATATTCTTTTATCAGTGGTAACAAATGTACATCATCAATGCTAGAGATCAATGATAGAGGGGGATAAGGGTATGGGATGTTTTCGGTTGTCTCTTTCTCTCTGTCTTTCTTTGTTTAGCAATGAAAATGTTCTAAAATTGATTGTGGTGATGAATGAACAACTATGTGATGATATTGTGAGCCACTGATTGTATACTTTGGATGGATTGTATGGTATATGCATATATCTCAATAAAATTGCATTAGAAAAGAAAAAAGTATTCAGAATCTGGTCACTTCTTACTCCATTACCCTGGTCCAAGCCACCACCATCTTTCACCTGCAGTATTGCAATAGCCTCCCAACTTTTCCTCCTATTTCTACCATTGCCCACCTACTAGGTAGCCAGAGAGGTTTTTAAAACAGTAAGTCAGATCATGCCCTCCTTCTGTTCCAAATCCTCCATCATCTCACATCCCTGTCACCTCTCTGACTTCATCTCCAGTCACTCTCCCCTTTGCTCACTGTGCCCCAGTCACAAGAGCCTCTCAATTTTCTTTAATTTTCCCATTTCCCAGCCTCACAGCCTTTGTACTTAGTTTCCTCTGCCTGGAAAGCTCTACCTCCAGATATCCTGTTTAACTCTCTCACTTCCTGCAATTACCTTATCAAATATAGTCTTGCCATTGAGGCCTTTCCTAACTCTCCCAGGTTAAAGAGAGCCCCCTCTTCCAGTCACCCTCCATCCCCCTTTATCCTGCATTGTTTTCCTTCACAGACTTATCACCAACTGACTGACATACTGAATAGTGATTTTATGTCTTCCCTTCATTTGATTGTGAGTTCCTAGAGGACAGAGATTTGGTCTTTTTATTCACTACTGATTCCACATGGCTATAATAAATCCTAGAGCATAATAGTTGGTGCTTGCTAAGAGTTGAATTCCCCACCCCCACCCCCCAAAATATATTCAAGTTCCTAACTCCTAGTCCCCATGAATGTGAACTTATTTGAAAATAGGGCCTTTGAAGATATGACTTAATAAGATAAGGCCAAATTTGATTAGAGCAGCTGCTAATCCAATGTGACTGGTGTCCTTATAAGCAAAGGGAAATTGAGAAATGGGCAGACAGACACGAGAGGGGAGAACGCCACGTGGTGATGAGGCAGAAGTTGACGTGGTGTGGCTGCAAGTCAAGGAACACAAAGTATTGCCGGCAAACCCCAGAAGCTAGAAAAGGCAAGGAAGGAGTCTCTCCTATAAGTGCCCTTGATTTCAGACCTCTAGCCTCCAGAATTGTTAAACAATAAGTTTCTGGTTTTTTTTTAAGCCACCCAGTTTGTAGTACTTTGTTATGGCCATTCTAGGAAACTAAGACTGTGCTCAATGAATATTTGTTAAAAGAATGATTGATTGGAATTAAGTTGAATCCCCAAAACAAGAAGGAGATACAAAAACAGGAATATATGGTGGGGGGGGGGGGACCCAAAAGACTCTTGAAAATTAAAATATGACATCTGGGATTACAATCTACTAGAGAAGTTTGAAGAAAAAATAGAGAAAATTCTCCCAGAAATTGGAGGAGAAAACCAAAGAGATGGGAAATAGGACAGAAAAGATGAGAAAGTTAAAGAATAAGGATATAAGGAGAAATATCCAAATAATGATAATTCTGGAAAGAGAGATAAGAGAAGATAGAAGAGAATAAATGATCAAAGAAGTAATTCTATAAATTTCCCAGAAATAAAAGACGTGTTTCCAGATTAAATGTTTACACCAAGGGAATACAAAATTACACAACCCTCATGGAAGGATGACGGGCTGTATCTAACAAAATATATATCCATTTACCATTAGACCCAGCTATTCTACTTCTAGGAATCAATCCAAAGGACTTACAAATATGCCAAGTACCACAAGGATATTTATTACAGGATAATTTGTAATAATAAAAGACTGAAGACAATCCAAATGTCTATCAATATGGGACTGAATAAATTATGGTACATCAAATTGTAAGCAAAATGTTTGAGAAATAGAGAAAATGTGACTACAAAGGGGCAATTGGATAACAGTATAGCATTATTATTTATTTTATAGGGGTAATAGTGATATTATGAACATGATTTTTTTAAACTCATCTTTTAGAGATGCATATCAAAGAACTTATTGGTAAAATTATAGATACCTGGGATTAGCTTTAAAATACTCCAGCAAAAAATTTAAAAGAAAGGGATGGATGAAACGATGCTGGCAAAATGATGATAATTGTTAAATCTAGGTGGTTGTATATCTGTGTTCATTTCATTATTCTTTTTATTTTTTGCATATATTTGAACATTACAGTAATAAAAATTTATCCCAAATACAGTGGACTTTTTACGACCCACCTTATTGTACATCATCCAGAAACTACTGTACACTGGAGACAAAATGAAAGTCTTAGAAACAGAGTGGGGGAGAGAGAGAGAGAGAGAGAGAAAGAGAGAATATGTCACATACAAAGAATCAGGAGCTCAAATGGAAATAACACACCTGACCACAGAAGAAGACAGTGAAAAAGTGCCTTCAAAATTCTGAGGAAATAACTCACTATATGAGAGAAAACATTTGTAAATAGTACATCTGATATTCTGTATCCAGGAATAAAAAGAAGTCTCTCAACTCAACAACAAAAAGTCAAATAGTACAATTAAAATATGGGAAAAGAATTTGAATAGAGATATACAAATAGCTAGTAAGCACATGAAAATAATGCTCAGCAGCATTAGTTGTTAGGGAAACACAAATCAAAACTACATTGTGATACCCCTTCACTCCCACTAGGATGTAAAAAAAGAAAAAGAAAGACAAGTGTTGATACAGCTGTGGAGAAATAGGAACCCCCCCCCATACATTATTAAATGGTGCAGCTGTCTGGAAAACAGTTTGGCACTTCCTCAAAATATTAAACATAGAGTTATCATATGGCCCAACAATCCTTCTTATAGGTATACAACCAAGAAAAGTGAAAACATATGTCCACACAACAATTTGTACTCATATGTTCATAGCAGCAATATTCATATAGGCCATACAGTGGAAACAACCCAAAGATCCATTAACTGATAAATGAATAAATCAAATATGGCTTATCCATGCAATGGAATTTTATTCAGCCATAAAAAAGAATGAAGTACATGCTACAACATAGATAAATCTTGCAAATGTTATTAAGAGAAAGAAGCTAAATACAAAAGTCCACATATTATATGATTCCATTTATATAAAATGTCCACAACAATCAAAAATCCATAAAAACAGAAAAATTATTTGTGCTTGCCAGGGACTGGGTGGAGTAGGGAGGGTTTGATGGGGTGATGAAAATATTCTGGATTATATAGTGGTGGTGGTTATATAACTTTGTAAATATACTAAAAACCACTCACTTTTTTTTTTAATACAATTTTATTGAGATATAATCACATAATATACAGTCATTCCAAGCATACAATCAGTTGTTCACTGTATTGTCATATAGTTGTTCACAATCAATCTTTGAACATTTTCATTACTCCAAAAAATAAAATAAAAATTAAAATAGAA
>PVKY010008426.1:0-14103 GCA_004027775.1 Bradypus variegatus
GAGTGCACTGTCTATCCTGGAGATGTCATTGCCATGGGACCTGTCCTGGCCAAGTTGCTTATAAAGGATTGACCTGCAAAGCTCCTTAAATTGCACTTTACCAATCCCCCCAGGGAAACCAAAGGCATATTTGGAGGAGTTGCTTTATCGTTTCAATCTACTTGTGAAGTAATCCTGAACTTTCAGTGCATACCCAAGGGCTGGGAGAGCTGCCAGGCTGTATACACAGTGTCCATTTGTAGGGATATACTAGGATTCGTACTAAATGGAGATTCCCTCTTTTGGCTGCCACGTGCTGTCTCAGACTGTGTATCTTGAAGCAAGATCCACATTCTTGGCAGGTCAGCTATAAAATGTGTTTGACGTAGGTGGAAAAGGTCCGTGCTCGGATCCAGGCTTGTGTGTCTGTCTGCACTCCTGAGGAGCAGATTTGAACATGGCCCTTTTGCAGAAGTCAACTCCTTGAGGACTGCTTGGCTCTGTCTTTGACATTGATGGAGCAGGGTAGGCTGACTCCAGGCTTGGGAAGTTGCCTTTCCTCTGCCTTGTGTAGAACAAGTTAAAATCCACCAATGAGGTAGAATCGGTCTGCTTAATGCCCATTCTGATTCACTGTTCACAAGAAGAGTTATTATGGGAAACTGATAAGCTAATTAAGGTTATGTTATGATGTTATGGGAGGACAAGAATTTCATGAAGGGAAGACTACTTGTTCTCGTCTCAACCTCTGTGAACCAAGGGCTTATTTATTTTTTTAAAAAACCTTATTTTGAGATGGTTTCAAACTTACAGGACAGTTGCAGAAATAAAACTACAGAGAACACCAGTAAACCCTCTACCCAGATATCCAGATTTATCAACTTTTAGTATTTTGCCACTTTTGTTACATCATCCTCTCTCATCTCTGTCTCTGTCATCTGTCTGTCCATCCATCCATCCATTCATCCATCCATCCATCCATCCACCCACCCATCCATCCATCCATCCATCCATCATCTATCATCTCTGTCTTCTGTCTCTCTATTTTCTATTGTTTATTTGTTTTTAAATATTCCATCTGTCCAAGGAATCACATTATAGTGCAATAGGTTGTAGACGTCAAACTCTGGACTCCTGTCATTAAGCCCAAGCTAGGTCTGAATTTCCTTCCAGCACCTACTGCTCTACTGATTTCTGACAGCAAATTTGGAGTCACCTTAAAATTCTCTTTTCAAAGTGTGCTGGTTTGGATATATTATGTCCCCCACAAAAGCCAGGTTCTTTAATGCAGTCTTGTGAGAGCTTTGGATTCTGTTGTTTCCATGGAGATATGACTCACCCAATTGTATGTGAGGCATTTCGATTAGATATTTCCATGGAGGTGAGGCCCCACCCATTCAGGGTGGGTCTTAATTAGATCATTGGAACCCTTTTAGAGACTCAAGAAGAGAGACAGGAGTGGGAGTCGACAGAGATGCACAGAGGTGCTTGGAGATGCAGACAGAAGGTCTTTGGAGATGCCAAGCTAACAGATGAAGCCCAGAGTTTGCCCCAGAGAAGTTAAGAGAGGACTCCCAGATGCTTAGAGAGAAATGCAACCCAGGAGCAAAGGACCAGCAGACACCAGCTACATGCCTTCCCAGATGATAGAGGTGTTCTGGATGCCATCGGCCATTCTTCAGTGAAGATATCCTCTTGTTGATGCCTTAGTTTGGACACTTTTATGGACTTAGAACTGTAAATTTGTACCCTAATAACCCCCTTTATAAAAGCCAGTCCATTTCTGGTATTTTGCTTAATGGCAGCCTTAGCAGCCGGAACACAAGGCAAATGAACTGGCTGCCTTTGAGTGAAGTGAAATCACTTTGAGTGAAATCAGTTAGCTAATATGGTTGCAAACCCAGAGGAAACAAAGAAAAAAAAAAGGTGCAGTTCCCTGAAAACATGCTCCATGCTATGTAGAAGCTATTTCTGGTGATCCTTTGATAGGTGACCTTTAAAAATGATGCCTGTAGCCTCCTCCAGACCTAAGACTGATGGGTTAAGCTGCTGTGCCCCAGATGTGCAAAAGATTGGCAATGGTTGCATTGAATAAAGAAAATCTAACTTCTTTAGCAAAGTATATGCAGAGATCTGGAGACACTCGGATCCCACACAGAGAGAGATCTTGTGGATAGTTTGGATGAGGGAAGGGAATGGGACATGATTATTAAGCAAATGGTTCCATTACATTTGGTATAAGTCAGGACTGGCTATACCAAACCAATTGGCTCCAATTGCCCATCTTTCTCCAATGCCCAGCAGTTGTGTGTTCATGACAAGATAATATTCGAACCTTTATGGTGTCCAGAGAGATGGGGTGAGGGTGGGGCAGGGTGGGAAGGGTGCACAGGAAGAAGGCAGAGAAATTAGGGTCTTTCTTAAGCCTAGAGTCAGCCCAGCTCTGTTGATGTTTTCCACTTTCTAGAAAGGTCCGGGAAATTTCCCCTGCTCAGGACCTTATTTAGCAGCTTACATATTCAACCAATAGTTAAACAGAAAAAGTCAGCAAGCTTTTATAAGTTCTTTCTTCTGACTCAAACTCTTATCTATAGTCATTTTTATATTTTTAAAATAGTACGTAAGTTCAAGTCTACTCAGAGATATATTTTTACATGCTGTCATCTTTGAGTTTCCTTTATCGCTAATGACTGTGCCTATATAAAATCCAAAGATGCACAAAATATTTTGAGTTAGCAATGAAACAGTTTCTTTCCTGTGTTCAAGAACTGTGTCATATTGCAACCTCAACTTTAAAAAATGTAACTATGAGACACACTTCTGGGAAGATCATTAAAATAGCTTTTATTTATTTTTGCAAAGGTTATTTAATATTAATTTTAGAAGTTTTAAGAAATGCGAAAGAGAGAAATTAAGAAATTAAAAGTTAACCATGATACCATCATCTAGACTTTGATATTTTGGTGTATACATTTCCAGTCTTTTTTTGTACATATATATGTACTAAAGTAAAATGGAATTATTTAAAAATATTCTTTTAAAAATAATTTTTACTTCCCCATTGTGAACTTTTTCTTTCATTAATTTTTTCTACCTTATTTTTTTTTGATCTTACTTTTCCAGCTTCCCATTTACATAACACCCCCAGCCCTTGATAACCACCAATTTACTTTCTGTCTCTATGAATATGCATATTGTAGATATTTCATATAAGTGGAATCATACGATATTTGTCCTTTTGTGTCTGGCTCATTTCACTTAGCATAATGTTTTCAAGGTTCAACCATGTTGTAGCATATATCAGGACTTCATTCCTTTATATGGGCTGAGTAATATTCCATTGTTTATTCCACTTTTTGTTTATTCATCTGTTGATGGACACAGTTGCTTCCACTCTTTGGCTATTGTGAATAATGCTACTGAGGATATCGGTGTGCAAGTAGCTATTTGAGTCCATTTTTTGAGTCTTTTGGGTATATATCTAGGAGTGGAATTTCTGGATCTGTTGGTAATTCTTTAGTACTTTTCGAGGAACCACCACACTGTTTTCACAGTGGCTGCATAAGGGCTTCAGTTTCCCTATGTTCTCTCCAACATTTATTTTCCAGTACTGTATTATTTTAACGGATAAATATTATCTCATCATTTACATTTGCTATATTTAATTATTCCCCTATTGTTGGAAATTTATGTTGTTTCCAGTAATTCACTATTATTGCCAGCACTATGAGACTACCATTGTAGCTTTATTTTTAGGCACAGCCATAATTATTTCCTTAAGATAAATTCCTGGAAGCAGGTTTCCTATATTAAAATGTATGCAAAAATTCTAAAACACATAAATACATTGACAAATTGCCTACCTGAAAATTGCATAAATTTACCTTCCTATCATTAATCTGTGAGAGGGCAAATTTCCCTCTATTCTTGGCAATAATTGATATTATTATTCAATTTTTTTGCTCATATGATAATAAGTTCCACATTATTGTTTTAGTAAGCACTTATTTGATAATTAATGATGGTAAATTTTTTTCTTATATTCTGGTAATTTAACTTTCTGTTTAAAGATTATATTTTCATGTTTTCTAATTTTTATTTTTTTAAACCACTGTGAACAATCAACTTATTGAATCATCTTGCTAGTTATGTCACATTTTAGTTGTTTCTTTTAGATTTTCTCAGCCAATTGTGTAACCTTCAAATTATGATAACCTTTACTCCTCCTTTCCAATATTTACACTTTTTCCCCCTTAATACATTAGCTAGAAATTCCCTTTATCCTTTTCTTTAAGTCCTAGGAGAATTTCTTGAGCTGGTTTAAACTCCCTGGTTAGTTTTCTTCAGTATGTAATCTGTTGCTCTTCACCTTCATTGTGATTTTAAAGTTCATAATCATTTCTTTCATCTCCAAGCATTTTTTTCCTCATATTGTTTCTCTTTCTCTTCCAGTTTTTATTTATTTTTTAAAAAAAAGACTTCCAAAGCAACAACAAAACCTTTATTCTGAGACCTGAGCATTAGGAGACATCTGGGCAGTGGGCATTGCGCTGGTGCCCTCCGGGAAACCGGGAGCGCCTGCCCCTCCCGCCGCCCGACGCTTCTGCAGCCTGGCCCTCGGTCCTGTGGCCGGGCTGAAGACGCCCTTGGTCTGCTGGCCACACACGTAGCAACGCGGGGAGACGCGGAAAAGCTGCAGGGCGCAGGTCTCGCAGAAATAACGCCCGCACGCGGTGACAAGTGCGTTCTGGAGGGCCAGGCGACAGATGCAACGCTGGAACGGCACCTCCTCGTCCTCGCTGCCCACCTCATAGTCTTCGTCCTCGTGGGCCCCGCAGCGACCCTCATCGAGCTCCCGTTCGATGTGCCACCCGCGCTTGTAACCGGAGCGATCGTGGAGGCACTTGCAGCTGTCGCCGAAGCCGCAGAAGCCGGTCTCCCGGTAGTCCCTACAGATGTCGGGCTGGTAGTCCCGGCGCACGGCGGCCCGCACGTGCTCGGGGGCCCGGCGGGGCCCTTCCTCACCATCCCGGGGGAGGCGCTGCCCATGGACGAGTCTTGGGGCTTCATGTATTTCCGATAATTATTGATCCCCCGATAGATTTTGTCATCTTCCTTGCCGCTCCGCGCCTCCTGGATCTTCTGGCTGCGCTCGGAGATGGCCTGTGCGTCCCGCTCCTTCTCGGTGTCCTGCGCGTACACGGCGGTCGCCCCACGGGTTTCGCAGATCGGGTGGACCCGTAGGCCAGGCCGCGACTCGGGGGTCGCTCTCCTCCTCGCTGCTCTCGCCGCCCTGAGCCTCCCCCTGTCCGCCGCCGTCCTCCCGCTGCCGCTGCCCTCTCCCGCCTCGGGCTCGCGGGCCCGGCGCCTCCTGCGCTCCGCAGCGCCCCTACGGCCCGGTCTTCTGAAGAGGAAGGCGCACACCTGGCCTGTGCTCGTTCCCGGCGAGAGCGGCTCTGCCATCTTGGGGTCTCGAGCCCCGAAACGGCCGCAGCGTGCGGAGGCGCGGGGCCCGGTCGTCACTGCGCGGCGTCGGAGGCTCGCCCCGGGGGTGGAGGCAGGGCGCCCTCGCCCCGTGTCGAAACTAGAATAAAGATACTTCCCCCACTCTTCTCTTCTTTCACGTAATAACGCATGATTTTAATGCATCGGATCCTTTCTTTGAAACTGCTGGATATGTTCGTATATTGAGTGGGTTTACTTTATTATTGCAGTGGGAACTTTATGTTTGTCCCAAATGAGAAGTGAAGACGGCCTTTGCCAGGATGAGCATGGTTGTTCACACACTGTAGTCCCGGCACTGGAGCCAGTTTACAGTGTCCCCAATTTAATTAGCAGGCCCGTTCCCTGTAAGTTCTGGGGTGAGCATGTTTTCACCTCTTGGTAGTTTGATCGGAGAAGCTAACTGATACTGATTTTCCATTGACTGCCCCATGGCTCGTCCACTCTTTTGGCTGCTATAACTCTGAATTAGGGGACATTGGTGCTGTCTCTTCCCTTCCAAAGGGGCCCTTTTTGTCTGTTTCTTTACAAGACCCCATGGGCTGTCATTTAGTGCTCTTTTTACCTGTTTCTCCCCATTCTCCACAGTCTGTGTTGCTCTCACACTCAGTTCAACCACTTCTTACATGCTGAAGAAGTGCCTCCAGCCCAGACATCTCGCTTAAATTTAAAACTGGACCCCTCCATGCGGATGTTTCTCAGGCGATTGAAAAAGAACATGCACAAAATGCTTGTATTACAGGAGGAGGACACGTAACCAACCCTCGCTAACCATCTCCTAGAGCGAGCCGGTGTGATCTGCACTCTCTGTGAGTTAGGTTGACAGGGCTGGCAGGACACCGGCTGGGCGCTGGCACTACCTGCCCCCTTCTGCTCCACCTGTGCTCATTCTCACCCTTGGCTATCTAGAGATACCTGTCATGTCAAATAACGAACTTCAAATGAGAAAAGTTGTTGGTTCCTGGAAAACTACACTGAAAGCTTTGTAAAGAATCTGATCAAGTCTGTTCACTTAAAAACTTAAAACGTCCAGTTGATTTAGATATGGGTTGGTGAACCATGAAAGATTGAGGGATTAAAACAAACAAACAAACAAACCTCTGTAAAAACCTCTAAGAACTTTGAATTCAGATTGCTGCACAAGAATCTATAGGTTCTCACTCTAAAGAAATTGAAATTGGGGAATTATTGATGATGCATCATGGTTATTGCTTATATGAGTAGAGAGGTGGAACTCCTGACTAGCAGACTTGGCCTTATATCAAAAAGTTGGTGATAGACTGATGCATTTGTATATGCAAAGAGAAGATTTAGAGGCTTTATATTTCTTTTTTAAAAAAAGAATTTTGCCATCATTGATCTGATCAATTATCCATCTTGAATTCGTCAGGTCAGAGGCTTGTGTTTATGTGTTTTTTATTCCCAATGTCTGAGCAAAGATCAGCTCTCTGTAAGACTTGCTGTTCTTATTTGTAAAATGGAGCTATATCCATGGCATGTTATCTTTGTGAAGATCCAATTAGATAATATTTATATAATTGCCTAGCACAGTGCCTGGCATATAGCAGGTGCTCAGCAAATATTACTTACATCTGCTGCTACACACATCTGCCATGAACTGTACTTAATGGATCTTCTCTAATTCTCAGTGTCTGCAGATACAGAAAAGGTAGCATCTTTGCGGAAGATTATTTATGGAGCCTCTTATGATCATAAGTTTTATACTGAATTGTGAAGTTATTCTCTCCTAAATCCTTCCTATTTAATGAAGTGTCCTTTTGGAAAAATAGATGCTCACCATATTTGTCATTGTAGGCCCAAAGCACATGTCAGTTCCTTTTTGGGAGTGGAAGCGAATTTGGCATAACTTAGAGAACCTCCCCTTATTTTTACCCTTGGCTTACAGTCTAAGAGAGATTTCTCCACATGGGCACACCTCTGTTAGGAGCAAACAGGTAATGTGTTAAAAATGTTAAACTCAAGTGTGGATTAGCGTTAGTACATTTATTGGTAAAATGTGTTACTGGGAAGCAGTTTTATTGTTTTTGCCTCACATGATGACTTCAGTCCTACTTTGCCCATCTCACTTTTATGTTCTCACCTTTGGATCTCAGGCAGATACTGTAATCTTCTGGCCACTCTCCACTGTTAATTAAGTCTAGGGACTTCTGCTTCTGGCCAATGTAAAGTAACAGGGACCAGATTTACCCTCTACCAGCAACAACTGAAAAAACAGACAAAATGTATGGAACAATGGTCTTCAGACATTGAAACCAGGTAGCAGAGGACAGGAATTGTGAGAGAAGGGGAAAATGAGACAAGCCCTATCACTGCCCCAGCTCTCTGCCTGGAGAGAGAGTTCCCAGGCCTGGGGAAGGGGATCCCAGGCACAGTTGGTGGTCTTCCTTAGTCGAGTTATATCCTGAGAATACACTAATTCTGGCATTTGTATTTAACCATCCAGTTACCTTTATCAGAGATCTTTATTTCTTCATACAACTCCAAGCTACCATCTACAGTCTTTTCCTTTCAACCTGAAGAACTCCTTTGTAGGGTATATCTGGGAATATCTTAAATTCTTGTTTTATGTTTCAAAGATAGTTTTACTGGATATAGAATTCTTGGCTAGCAATTTTTCTCTTTCAGTACTTTAAATATGTTGTCCTACTGCCTTCTCACTTCCATGTTTCTAATGAGAAATCAGAACTTTATTTATTGAGGACCCCTTATACATGACAGTTTTCTTTTGCTGCTTTCAGAATTCTCTCCTTATTTTTGGCATTTGACATTTTGATTATGATATGACTCATAGTAGGTCTATTTGGGTATATTCTATTTGTAGTTTGTCAAGCTTCTGGGATGTATATATTCATGTCTTTCATAAATTTGGGGGCATTTTCAGCCATTGTTTCTTCAAATATTCTTTCTACCCCTTTCTTCTTCTCTTCTCCTTCTGGGAGTCCCGTAGTATATATGTTGGTATGCTTCACATTGTTCCACAGATCCATTAGGCTCTCCTTACTTTTTTAATTCTTTTTCTGTTTGCTCTTCAGAATGAATAATGTCAATTATCCTATCTTCTAGTTTGCTAATTCTTTCTTCTGCTTATTCGTGTCTGTTGTTGAACCCTCTAATGTGTCTCCACTATTGTGTTGTTCATCCCCAAAAGTTCTGTTTGGTTCCTTTAAAAAATTTCTAATTCCTCTTTTTGTTCATGCATCATCTTCTTAATTTCTTTAGTTCTACATTCGTGTTTTCTTTTAGCTCATTGAACTTATTTAGGAGAACTTACAGTGTCTGTGATTAGTTGTTTCAATGTCTATGCTTCTTCTGTTGTTCTATTTGTTCTTTTGAATGGACCATCTCTTCCTGTTTCTTTGTATGTCTTGTGATTCTTTGTTAAAGTGTGGGCAAATGATTATTTTGATGTGCTAACTCTGGAAGTCAGATTTCTCCCTCTTACTTAAGGGTTTAGTGCAGATTAGCTGTGTGTTAAGTCTCTTCTTCAATGCCTCACCCAGTGTAAACTGAACCTATATAACAGCCCATGGTTAACAGTTCAGTTGTCCCCAGGTTTCTCTGAAACTGCCTCTTGCCCTGGAATTGTGTAGTAACTTTCAAGAATTCTCCGGTATGTGCAATTGTCTGCCTTCCAAGAAAGGATTTCTTCTCCCCAGCTTCTCCTTCCTGGGCCCTTGGCTGTGCTCTTTGTTTTTATTACAGTTTGTACTATCTGGCAGCTGTGATCAGCTCAGCTCTACTCTTCACTCTGATCTGTCTTTCCACTTCAGCTTTCAGCACTGGCTCCACACTACGGTTCGACAGCTCTGCTTGCCTTTCTGGACAGTGACTTTTGGGTTAGGGGACCCCAATCTGTGTCCTGAGTCTGTCTTCCACAGAGCCAGTTGGAGTCTATGTACAAAGACAGCCGATATTTTCATTTAGGTGCACCAGTAATAGACTGCAGACATCTTCACTGCAGCCCAGTGGCAGCCGTGGATAGGACCTTAGGGATCTTCGCTTGATTGCCCCGGGGTTGCCAAGCTGCTGTGAGTCACACAGATGCCTCGTGGAGCTGAGTCCGGGGGAGGGCTCAGACCAGTAAGTTTGTCTGGGGCTCTCCTACCATTTTTAGTGTTTTTTTTTTTTCTGATTCAGTGTTCCTTGAGTTGGTCCCTAGTCTTGATCTTCTTCCAGAGTTTTGAGAAAGTTAATTCTGCCTGTCATTGGCTGTTTCTAAGGGGGACCGCTTACCAGCACATCGTATACTGCTGTCTTGATGACATCACTTCCTCTTCCTCATCGAGGAGACAGAGGTGAGTGTGGGAACGCCAAGGCAACTGTCCTTCACAGGATCCAGCTACCAGAGCGGAGAGAGCTGCGTAGAGAGGGAGCTCCTGAGATTTGCAGAGGGCCTCCCTTGAGGCTTCAGGTGAGTGCTGACCAGTTCATGTTCATGAAGAAACTTCCCAAAGCTGAGGGAAGACCCACTGTACAAGATTAAAGGAAATGATTCCTGTGTTTCGTATTTGAGGAGGGTGTCAGAGATACAAAGAGAGTAAAAGAAAGACTGTCCTGGAGCAGTGTTGATATTCTGGGTGTTTCCACTTCTTTAAAAAAAAACTTTTTTATTGTGGTAATATATACAATACAAAATTTCCCATTTTAACCACTTTCATATGTATAATTAGCGATATCATTTGCATTCACAATATTGTGCTACCATCGACACCATTTATTACCAAAACTTTTTCATCACTCCAACAGAAACTCGATACCCATTAAGCACTGACTACCTCCTACCCTTTGCCAAGCCTCTGGAAACCTGCATTCTACTTTCTGTCTCTATGTATCTGCTTATTCTAGATATTTCATATAAGTGGAATTATACAATTTTTGTCCTTATGTGTCTGGCTTATTTCACTCAAAATATGTCTTCAGGATTCATCCATGTTGTAGCATGTATCAGAAATTCATTCCATTATGTGTATATATCAAATTTTGTTTATCCACTCATCTGTTGATAGACACTTGTGTTGTTTTCCCCTTTTGGCTATTGTGAATAATGTTGCTCTGAACATTTGTGTACAAGTATCTGTCTTCAGTGCTTTAGGATATATCCCTAGATGTGCAATTGCCAGGTCATATGGTAATTCTTTGTTTAACTTTCTAAGGAACTGCAAAACTGTTTTCCACAATAGCTGCACCATTTGACATTCTCACTAGCAATGTATGATGTTCCTATTTCTTCACATTGTCACCAACACTTGTTATTTATTTAGCAATAGCCAAGCTAGTGGGTGTGAAGTGGTATCACATTTGTGGTTTTGATTTGCATTTCCCTAATGGCTAATGATATTGAACATATTTTCACGTGCTTTTTGGCCATTTGTATATTTTTCTTTGGAGAGATGCCTATTCAAGTCCTTCACTCCTTTTTTAATTCAGTTGTTTGTCTTTTGTTGTTGAGTTTTAGGAGCATCCTTTTTTTAAAGTAGATTTTTAATTAGAGTATAGCACACATATAGAAATATGCACAAATAATACTGTGCTTATTGAGTTTTCCTGCCACACTCATGTAAACCAGATCAAGAATAGAAGACTCCCCAGAAGGTCCTTTTGTGCCCCTCCCAGCATTTTAAACCCCCCCTACTTGCCCCCCTGCTCATCCCAGATCCCTGGTCCCCCTATCATCGAAGAAAATCCCATTTTCTTTAGCTGGCCACATTTGTAGTCCCTTTAAAGGCCATTGCTGCTGCTTCTCTAGCTAACCCTGATGGCCAGATATGAGCTCTGCGTGGCATGGCGGGTTTCCAAATGCTTGCTCTCTTGGGGGTGCTGTTTGAATTCTTTGGGAGACCCTGTGGGGCCTCCCCATTGCCCAATTCCCTGACATAGGAGTTCTGGCTCTGGACTGATAGCCATTCTGTGTCAGCTCAATTATTAAAGCACTCTCGCCTGGCAGGCGGCCCTCTTGGTGGGGTACCGGAAAGATGGCTCGAATCCAGCCACATTCCACAGGGTCCGTGCGACCCATGGGAAACTCATGCTTCTCGGCCATGCCAAAGAGAGGACTGAAGGCTGCTGCGCGGTCCCCCTCTAAAGCTCCCTTTTCCCTCCAGTTCTCTTTTCTCCTGTTTAGATAAATGCACAGTTAGCAAGTCCTTCAGGGATGGAGATCTCCTGCTGGAGAGCTGAATGCCAGCCCCCCTTCCTGCAGGCCTCCATCCTCCCTGTAAGAGCTGATCGTGGGAAGGAAGGGGGAAGTCACTGCCTATCACAAGACTGACCGATGTCTGTAACTCACGTTCTTTCCCTTCTCATTTTCATTTTAAAGGGAGTGGGGTGGGGAGGATCAGGGGAGCAAGGCCAGTTTTGTGCCTCTCAGTAAGTCACGAGGGCGGTTCTGGCCCTCACTGTTCATTCTTTTTAGGATGTAAGACACTTAATCCTTCTTTGTTCCCAACTTTGGGTCCTGGCTGTCGATTCTAGGGCAACAGAACAAAACCCCGTCTACCCTCCTGCTGCATCGTGATCAGTGGGAAACCCATTGTCTATCCACCCTCGTATTAGGATTAAAGCAGCATTTACAGAAATGGATTTTACTTTTGACTGGGACTCAGTGTCAGGAGTCTTTGGTTGTAAGCAACAAAACCCAAATGGCTAATTTAAACAGAAAAGAATTGTTGAATGATTATGGAATAGCTCACGTGGAAATAAAAGTGATTCCTATGCTTCTGAAAGGGCTGTGCTATGATATATTGGCATAGTTCTGCTCCAGTATTTTCTCTGCTTTCCTGTCTTCATCCATGAGCCAGATTGCAAGGAGGGGGCTATCTACCCTGGGGGAGGGGAGGCACTTGGATTGACGTTCCCATCAAGACTGCATGCTCAGGGGAAGGGCTGGTTCCCCAGGGTACAATAAAGTCCTTCTACCAAAGAAGACGTGAACTCTGGGTAGGCAAGAACAAAAGGTGTTCACTTCAGGAAGACAGGTGAACGTAAAGAGCACAGGTGTGGCTTCAGAAAAGCCTTATTTGAGTTCCACCTCTGTCACTTGTTATTTAGGATGCAGTCTCTATGGACTCTTGTTTTCTCATCTGTGCTAAGTGATAGCTACCTTCCACATTATTGAAACGAGTGACTTAGAGTACGGTACAGTTTACAAAGTGCTTTATTATTTATGTGGCATCAGTAAAAACAACGTCATTCCTTCTGTCCCTGAGTATTATATTGCGGATGGCATGTGTGTTTGCCATTGTGTACTGGTGGCCTTCCTGTAAACATGCACTGGCTTGATGGAAAAGCACGTAAATCTTTAAAAGCCCTGCGGAGATGCCAGCATGTTCTAAGTGTGATAATTCTTTAGACCCTGAATCCCCAAACCAGTGAATCTGATGTTGAGTTGTCAGTGTCTGCATCACTAACTCTAATGTGCTGTAAAAAAACCTTATGTACCCAGACTCTCTATTTATCTTGAAATGGAAGGAACTGAATTGAGAGGACTTTGCACTTCTCAGCGTGCAGAATGCCAAACATATCTTATCTGACCCGTTGCTATCCCCAGCCACAGCCCCGAGAGGCCTGGAATCTGTGCTGACAATATTCCAACGTGTTTGGCTGATGGGCCAAGAATTATTGAAAACCCTAGGCCTGGCCTGTGCCGGCAGCACCCTTTAAGGTCCTTGGACTCCAGGCACATCCTGGGGGAAAGAGGCCTCAGGGGACCTCCCTTCACCTACAGTGGGAGCGGGAAGGCGGCAGCCCCAGGACCCAGGAAAGTCTCGGGCATTGTTGGAAAAGTCCTCCTTTGCTAATAGGCAGAATAGCATGTGTAGCAAAGTCACAGTGTAACCTGGATCTGTGTTTGTTCCCTGTGGGGACCCAGGCCTGTTTCTGGTGGGGGCAGGTCTCTGTGACTGGGTGAGGGTCACCGGTGCCTCCTGTGGGAATACCGATTCCGAGGCAGAACCAGGGTCAGGACACTTTTTTTTTCCCCTTTAATAAACCCTCAGTTGTTGGAGGGGTGGACTAATGCTGAGAACAGACTGTGTGACTTCTATTATTTCCCTGCCTGGTCTCCCCATGGTTGGGGATGTGGTGTGAAATTCTATTGTGAGTTGTAGATGTGAAGTAAACTTTAGTCACCTAAAGTCTTAAAGAAGTTAGGACACAAATATCACAGTTTTGTTACCTGCATGAAACGGCAGAGCACTGGAGCAGGGAGAGAGGTCGTTTCAGTTATCTGTCGCTGCGTAACACCCTATTCTGGAGCATGGGGCTTAACACACTGACCAGCAAAATGTCCCCTGGTTCTGTGGGTCAGGGAGCTGGGCAGGGCTCGGCTGGGTGAGTCTTCTGCTCCTGATACCGGGTGCCTGGATGCTGTTCACCTGCCGGCTTGTCTGGTTCAAGGTGGGTTCTTTACCTCCGCGAGTGTTGGTGGGGGTGGCGAAAGGCTTGGCTCAGCACAGCCCCTCTGCTTCTCCGGGGCCTCTCCACATGGGCTCTCCAGCCAAGTCGTGGGAGTTCTTACGTGGAGACTCAGGGATCGAAGAGACCGAGGCAGACACTGCTAATCCCGTGACAGGCCGGGGTAGCATCACTTTCATAGACTCTGTA
>PVKY010008427.1:0-14097 GCA_004027775.1 Bradypus variegatus
GGGGACAGGCTGGGCACAGCTTCAGGAGACCAGGTCACTGGGGGAGGCCTGGAGCCCACGACAGCTCTCTGACCACGGCAAGCATCTTGGGTCCTGGCAAATAGCCCGCTTTCAATCTTGGGGTCTCGCCCTCACTAGGAGGGGCCAGCCACATGGACAGGCTGAGTTCTCCTCCCGTGATTCTCTTCCCTGCTCTGTCCTTCTGCTGGGTCTCCAGGGAGGCCATTGGTATCCTCAGCAGCCCACAGTGCATCTTAGTGCTTCCTGCTGTGCCCTCGCAGACCTGGGGTACAGGCCAGGGGGAGCCAGCGAGGGTCCCCAGAGTTGGGGGATGAGGGCCCAGGAGGCAGGATGTGAAGTGGTTATGAGCGGGCGTTCCAGTTTGCTAATACTGCCTTTTTGCAAAGCACCAGAAATGGATCGGCTTTTATAAAGGGGGTTTATTTGGTTACAAAGTTACAGTCTTAAGGCCATAAAGTGTCCAAGGTAATCCATCAACAATCGGGTACCTTCACTGGAGCATGGCCAATGGTGTCCGGAAAACCTCCGTTAGCCGAGAAGGACATGGCTGGTGTCTGCTCCAAAGTTCTGGTTTCAAAATGGCTTTCTCCCAGGACGTTCCCCTCTAGGCCTCAGCTTCTCTCCAAAATGTCACTCTCAGTTGCTCTTGGGGCATTTGTTCTCTCTTAGCTTCTTAGGAGCAAAAGACTGCTTTCAAAGGCCATCTCGAAAACGTCTCTGTAAGCTGCAGCTCCTCTCTCAGCTCCTGTGTGTTCTTCAAAGTGTCCTTCTTGGCTGTAGCAAGCTTGTTCCTTCGGTCTGAGCTTTTATAGTGCTCCAGTGAACTAATCAAGGCCCTCGCTGAATGGGTGACTCCACACCTCCATGGAAGTTATCCAATCAGAGTTATCACCCACAGATGGGTGGGTCACATCTCCATGGAAACACTCAATCAAAGAATTGCAATCCAACCAACACCAATACGTCTGCCCACACAAGATTACATCAAAGATAATGTCATTTTGGGGGACATAATACATTTAAACTGGCACAGCAGACATACAGATGTCAGATGGCCGTGGATTTTGGCCCCGGCCCTGCCACATAGCTGACATGCAACACTGGGCAAGTAACTTGACACTCTGAGCCTCCGTGTGGCCATTTACACAAAGAGATGATCAACACCTCCCTTGCGGATCATTTTGAAGACTAAATAAAATAACCCACGTGAAACGCTGAGCATGAAGTAGGCTCTCAGAAAATGCTGATTATTATACTTGCTGCTGCAAGCAGGTCTGGGGGCTCTGATGGACTCAGAGATCCCCTCGGCTGGGGGACGAGGCCTGGAACTCTGACATGAGCAGGTGAGCTGGGGGAGAGGCTTGAAGAGACACAGTGGGTGGTCTCTATGGGGGTCCACAGTGGGTATACCTTTTCTAGCACAGGGCACTCCAGGCTGTGTTCCTTCCCGTTGGTCTTACATTGAGACAATGCACAGAGGCTCAGTTCAAAGCCATCTGTTAGCAAGTGGCAAAACCCCTGGCGTCCTCGCTGTTGTTTGATAATTTAGGGGAAGCTGCTGGATGAGTGGCTGACCGCAGCTCTGACATCCATTTTAATCAAGTCCTTCTCCACCCCCCTCAAGCTCGGGCCTGGAGGCCACAGGCTCCAAAAAGTCCTGCACGTCCCCATTCATCACCTTCACTGCCCGCTCCTGCTCACAGGTGGGACCGGGGATGTGGAGGTGGAGACAGCTATTAAATAAAGACACGCAAAACCTAGTGCAAGGAGAGATATTTCAAACATGCACCATGGAGTAGCCGGCAGGGGACAGAGGCACATGTGGGAATGGATTCGAGTACCTGTGAAGGGTGCAATGTGGGTCCCCTCAAAAAGATGTTCTGAAGTTCTACTCCCCAGCACCTCACAATGTGACCTTACTTGGAAATAGGGTAATTATGGGTGGAATTAGATGAGTAAGAATGAGGTCACACTGGAGGAGGGTGGCTCAATCCAATATGATTGGGAGAATTATAAGACAGAGGAGAGAATGCCAGGTGACAACCAAGGCAGAGTACGCTGTGGGTTGCCGGCAAGCCACTGCCGGAGCCAGGAGAGAGCTGTGGGGCCCACTCTTCCCTGAGGACTCTAGAGGAAGTGGACACTGTGATTCAGACATCTGGTCTCCAGAACCGTGAGACAATAAATCCCTGTTTGAAGCCACCCAGGGTGTGGAACTTGGTTACGGCAGCCGTAGGGAACGGAGGGAGCATCCAAGGGGGCCCATTCCCACCAGGGAGTCCAAGTCCCTGGCTTCCCTCTCCTGCTTCCAGGTCAGACTGCCCCAAGGCCCACACAGAGGACTCCACTGAAACCAGAAAGCAGTAGTAATATTTCCTTTTGAACAAACAGATATTCTGTGCCAGATGCTGTGCCAAGGGCTATTCTTAAATGATCTCATGTAATCCACCCCCAGATCCGGAGAAATGGGTGCCAGCGTCCCCATTCGATTGACAAGGAAACTGAGACTCAGCAAAGCAAAGGAACGTGTGCAGCTGATAAGTGGTGGGGGGATTCAGCCCAGCGTTTGAGTCCAGAGTAGCTGCACCTACTCTGGGTTAGTAAGTCAATAATAGGGTTTTTTACTCTGTTCGTAAGACAATAATACAGGATAACCTGTAAGAACTCCTTCTTCCCTCCCACCCTCCCTCCTTCTCTTCCTTCCTCTTTTCCTTCATTAAATTTTGGTCAAATGCTTCTTATTAGGCCCAGCACTTTGCTTGGGGTTGAGAGAACAAATACACACAGGGCACTTTGCTTAGGTGTTTCCAGAGCTCCAGTGCACTCTTCTCCCTGTGATGTCCAGAAGGAAATGGTCCTGAGACACCTCCACCCTAAATCCTGTATCCAGGGGTGCCCTCTGATGGCCCAGGTCAAGAACACATGTGGAAAGACAGAACATATGTGGAAAGCGAGGACATCCAACTTCAAGGCATAATCAAAAGTGGGGTGTGAAGAGATAACGTCAGTGTCCAGACAAAGCTGGGCAAGTCAGGAGGCCCAGCCCCTCGGGAAAACCTCGGGGCTGCAGGCCACTGCTGCTGCTTCTGCCTGGGGAAGTATAAATCTGGCAAGCATTTGCTTACACTGTGTTGTCTGGAGGTCTTCTCCAGATCCTTCAGGGCTGAAAATGGGAGGTTGCAAAAGTGGGTGGTGGTGGTGTCTCCCCTGACCTGATGGGCAGCCCCAGGCAGCGCTGCAGGGGGATGGAAGGAAAGGCCAGGCGGTGAGGCCTGGTCCACCCACCCCTCTCTCTCCACTCCTCTCTCTGGTTTTGCTGCCTGAGAACAGATGATGGAGACTTCACAACCAGGGAGCAAGGCGAGGGGGTAGCTGTATTTACTCACGGCCAGTGGCTGGCATGTCTGCTAGTGAAACCTACAATTTCATCATTTCAAGAGCACAACGTGGCAGGAAAACACATCTCCCATCACCTTTCCCGGCACTTCCTGCTGTCGATTTCCCTGAGCCTCCGGCTGGCTGTCTCTTCTCTGCCCACGCGCTGGGAGAACCATTTCAGGCAGGTCACCCACCCACGATGTGGCGTCTCGAGCATGAGGTGTGAGGAAGCCCAGAGAACTCACCCCGGGAAGTGGCAGAAGGCAGGTCCTGGACCGCGAGGGCCGCGGGGTACCCCTGACGCCGTCCATCCCAGCACGTGGCACTCACCTGGCTGTCGAAGGTGCTTGAGGAGTTGTTTGTTCAATATGCACATGGAAGACAGAAGGACTGGCCCCTCTGGGGGACTCATGCCTGTCCCCTGTCCCCTTCTCTTTAGAGCCACATGGTCCTATGTTCTTACCTGTAAAATGGAGACAGTAGTGCCTACCTTAGTGTTTTATCTGGGGATTGAGTGCAGTAATATAAGTTCAAGTGTCAGGCCCATGAATGAAACATCACGGATGACAAAACAGCCACACAGCAGAATAGCACCCAGTACTGAAAAGCTAGGGAGACTGATACACACAGCCCCCTGATAACATCTTAAATACACTTTAAGTCGAAGTCACATTCGAAAGCCTACGCACTGTCCATGGCGTTTTGGGGCAGGAAAACTGCAGGGAAAGAAGACAGTTCGGTGGTTGCCAGGGGCTGGGAGTGGAAGGAGTGGCTGACTACAGGGGAACTTTTTGGGGCGATGCAGCCACCCTGTACCTTGAATGTGGGGGTGTTTCCATGACTGCATGCATTAAAAAAAAACTCTCCACAGCATCTATTTGTAGAAAAGGCAAATTTTACTATATGGCAGTTATATAGTAATTAAAAGAAATGCAAAAAATTCTATGGACCCCCAAACCACGAACTATCCAAAAGCCCGGGCTATGGAGGTTTCCATGTGCTCTGCCACAGGAAGCCATCGCCATTTCCCCTGCTGGGAAGAGGGGTCCAGGACCCTGCCTGGCTTAGGATGAATGCTGCTCCTGGGAAGCAGAGCCAAAGTGGAGAATTCACACCTGGATGACTGAGAGTTGGATAATGGGGGCCCAGTGGCTAATGTCTGGGAAATGACTAATAGTGCAGGGATCATCAGGTTAAAAAAGCCAGAGTCCACTGGGGCAGGAGTGTGGAGTGCGGCTGAAGACATCGGGCTACTTGCACGTGCCTGTGTGTGTGTGTGTGGCACGGGGGGCACTTCTGGCCTGATGGATGGCTTCAGTCAGGTGGCAAACCCACAGGCAGAAAATTGCCTCCTGCGATAGGTCAGTCTTGGTTCCATCAGGCAGCAAAGGTCCTCTTAGTGCCCCGGTCATTAAGCAATATAGACACAGGTAATTTGCTTCACTCTTCAGATGCAAAGTTAAATGAGTCATCATCATCTTATTAATGAAATCAGAGGCTGCAAATGAAGCTCAACTGGCATTTCGCCATGGCAGCACTTTCCAGAGGGGTCAGCTGCTCCCAGTCTCTCGTCTCATTTCCTTGCCACCTTTTGTCCCATCCTGAGAGCTCACACATTTATCCCCCTGCCTCCCTGAGCTACTGGTCAGATGCTCACTGGGGCATAGTTCCGGGCCCAGAGGCAGAAACTCCATCTCTGTGGAGCTAGTGAGGCTATCGTCTAAGTTGCAGCCTCGGTGTCTGGGACGGGCCTCAGGAAGTCAATTGCCCGTTTGCAGCCTTGCAGAAATGGGTGGGTTTGGAGGCCTGTGGTTTAGGTCTGGCTATTAAGGAGGAGGACCATGTTTTGTGGGTGTCCTTTGGGAGATGCACATTGCCCTCACTTTGTGTGTATTATGTAGTCTTGCGGCAATCTTCCAACATCCCTAGATTAGGGCTCAGAAAGGGGGACATCCAGCTGCAGGTAGAAGTATCCAGTTAAAATAGGCATACACCAGAGGACTTCTTTTTCCCTACCCAAGAATCCAGAGCAAGGCTGCTGTGGCTAGTGCTCCATGGTGCCAGTTCTGGTCGGCCTCTTGGGCTTTCTTCCACCTTCCCTTTTTATCAAAAATGGCAGCAGTAGCTCCAAGTATCACATCCTCACCCATTCACCTTCCAAGGTAGTGAGCAGTTTCTTTGCATCTTTCTCTCTCTCTCTAATCAGACGGGGCAGTCTTTCCCAGAGGCTCCCCACAGATTCCCCTGGGGCCTTACTGCCCTGGACTGGCCACATGCTCAGCTCATGTTCTGGCTGCAAGGGAGCAGCTGGGAATTGGGGCTCCCATAGCAGGAAGTGGGCTTTGCACGAAGAGGAGGGAAGATGGGTGACCGTGGGGCAGACAATGATCAGCGTCCTGCAGAGGCTCTGGCACCTTGTTCCAGGCTACACAGAAGACGTGGCCGAGCTGGAGTCCACACTTCCAGAGTCCATTCTCTCAAGCCCTAAGCCAAAGGCAGCGTCCTCTCTAGGTCACAAGGGCAATCATGAAGAGCAAGAATCTGCTTCACCTCTTAGGAGACCAAAAAGCCACTGGGGGAGAATGTCATGCACACATAAAAAAAAAAAAAAGACCTCCGCGTTCTTACAAACCAGTGTTCCCCATGAGTACACCCTCGTGGAAGCCACTGTAACTTAGTATCTTCTTGTTTCACCATGACCATGGAATAGGGTGTTTTGGATGAGAGATGTTTCTGATATCAGGGCTTTCTACTTTCATCCGGAAAACGCCTTCTGTTTAACTGCTTTTAAGTAATATCGTTCTAAAATGTGTCCTATGGGCTTGTTCTCTCTGCCCAGTTTCTGGACTTTTAGATGGAGCCAGGCCCTCCTCCCTCCATTCTCATTGTGCCATTGATTTGAAAGGTTAAAAATCAGGAACAATTAAAAAAAAAAAGGCAGTGAAACCAGAAACATGAACTTTTCACACTCTACTACCTCAGAAGCTCTGAACCAATGACCTAAATTTCCCTTTGCTTTTCTCTTAGGAAATAAAGTGCCTAAGAACAAAGTCCCATGGGACTTTCCTGAACATTCAGTGCTGAGCTTCTCTCACGTTGTCTGGTTCTGGCCTCCCTGACAGTCAACATCGCTGAAGGCCAGGTGACACCACGCATCCAGTGTGAGGTTCTGGGAACCCTAGGACCTGCCATGGACAGCAGAACCTGCCTCTGGGACTCTGAGAGGTCTGGAATTCTCCAGCACCACCCACGTGTCAGCCTGGCCTCTGAGTCGCTGCTTCGCTCCCTTTGGTTTCTGATACCCAAAGGGACTGGCTGGTTGACCATCAGCCCTGGCACTGAGTGTCCAGCCAGGTGAGAACCCAGCTTCTGGACGGCTCAGAGCTGTGGGCAGCAGTTTTCTTTGATGTTGTTAACAAGAAGCTACTGCCGACTGTGCCTTCCCTAAAGGATCCAGCTTCTGGGCTTTTCCTGTTAGTGTTTGCTTTGATGTCTTCTCTCTCTTCCTGCTTTCGTTGGGATTGCTTTGGTTCCTATAAACGATGTCTGATTTGGAAGGCAGGAAACAAGAAACAAAATGCTCAAACCAGAAACATTAATTTTTCACACCATATTACATCAGAAGACTCTTGACTGTCTCGCTTTTCTTCGGAAATTAAGTCACGGGGCTTTCCGAAAGATGTAGCAGTCTTCCTCGTCCATGTCCTGACTCTGCTCCCTGATGAGTGAGGCTACTGCTGTGGCACCGTCAGGCTCGCGGGCTGCACCGTGCAGGTCCGATGCCCGAGGCTTTGTGATTGCAGGGGCAGGGGCAGGACTGAGCTCACAGTGGCTTTGAGGAAGGAAAGGGAAACAGATGTGCCAAGAAGGAAAGTCGGTAAAGGGAGAGGAAGACTAGCATTTACTTAGTACCTGCTCTGCCAGGTCAGCTTCTTTACACACCTCTGAGGAAAACACTTTTGCCTCCATTTCCAGGAGATGAAATAAGCACAGAGAGGTTAAGTGACTCTGCAGAGATCACACAGCTGGTGGCAGGCAGAGCTGGGGGATTTGAAGCCTGTTACATCATGACAACCACTCCCTGGAATACAGGTGGGCAGTGTGGTCTGATGGCCAGCCTCAGTTTTCCTGCCTGTGCAGACTTGTGCCTGCTGTTTCCAGCCTCCACTTGGTGTAGGAGGGGGCTCCTCCTTACCACGTTCTTCCCCCCGAGCAGACTGTCTACCTGCATGGAACAGGCCCTGCCCAGAGCTCCAGGGGGTGCAGCCACTCTGGGTGGGGGTCTTGCAACAGCCCACGAGATATCTGTGGGGGCTGGAATCTGCCTCTTCCCTGCCTAAAAGCCCCTTTCTCATCTTTTCCTGCCCTGCCCACTCTGCTTCATCAGAGGGTAGGGGCTCTCAGGGAGGGGACAGGAGCGAGGGGCTTTGTAAATAGCGTGGCACAGGCCCAGACCAGCTCCTGGGCCTCCTCCTTGCTCTCCTCGAGGGAAGAGGAAGTGCTGGGGGGGTGCAAGTCCTGCTTAAGACCAGGAGCTATCAAGTCACGTGATGCGCATGGTCATGCGACTGGGCTCGGCCTCAGGTTTCAGTCTCACCTCTGGCCGAGCTGCCCGTGAGTCATCTGCATGCGGCTCCCACGGCTCCCACGGCTCCCACATGAAGAAAGCTGTCACTGCAAGGGAGCTCAGTCATGACGTCCTGGTTCCCACACAAACAGGAATTCTCAGAGGCTGCAGAGGGCAAGGTGAGCTGGGCTAGTGGGGATTATTCTGGGTGGCTCGAGGGAGAGGCCCGAAGACAGTACGGACAATAGTGCACAAAGATTGAGTGATGCACCAGTGACCGCATTTACTTGTCCTAACTCTCCTGCAAGGCAGGTTCAATGATTTAGCCCCATTTTACAGACAAGGAAGCTGAGGCACAGAAAGGCTAAGTAACTGGTCCAAGATCACACAGTTAGCAAGGAGTGTGATGGGATTCACGCCCAGGTCTTCTGCAGGAGCACAGCTTTGTCCATGACACCAGGTTGCCTCGTTAAAAGCCGAATATTCCAACAGCGTGATCTACCTACTCTCAGGCTGGAACTGTTCCCAGGCTCTGGCACTTCCATTGGCAAGAGAGGAAGAATCAAGATAGGATCCACCAAGTGGATCCAAGTTTGCCTGCACCTCAGTTTGCAAGGGAGAGGGGTACACCTCTGGGGAGATCAGAACTAGACCCTAGGCCCTCTCCCTGCCTTGCTCCCGCTGCTGAGCTGTGCAGTGTCAGGATCTGACTTGGCTCCACAGTGCTAGTTTTTAAGAAGGTGTCTCGCTCATAGCTATTCAGATGGCAGCAATAAAACGCTCAGCCCCACTGCTCAGAACGCCTGGAGTCAACAGAGCCAATGACATCTTAAGAAATGCACCCAGTACTTAAGGCTTTCATCTTAATTATACATGTTCAAATCATAGACAGATTTTCTCCTTCTGGTCCTGAATATCAGAGCTGCCAAATCCAATTGAATCATCTTTCAAATGCATTTTGCAGTATGCATTTCGCCGTTTTCCCAATTTCCATTGTAAACGAGCACCAGAATTGTGATGAGGGCCCTTTTCTTACAGGCTGCATTATTCAACCAACAAATGAAGAAAGGAAAATGCTGATTGCAAAAGAATTAAAAAATGGTCTTGGGCAGCCTCCTGGGTTTGGCTGGGGCTGGATGGGCTGGCCAGAAACTCTTTTTGTTAGGTGGTTTTGGTCCCTTTAACCCAGGCAAGGATGGATGGAGGACAGGTCAAGTGTTCCTTCTAGTTCCTTCCAGGGAGCATTTCTACTAAAAACGAGCCAGGCTGGGTAGAAGGAGGTCTGTGCATGTCAGCCAGCCCCTTGTCATTGTTCTACCATTGTGCTCAGTGGAGATGCCACCTTGATTTCTCCCAGGCCCGGATACAGACAGGCTGGTGGACGGGGCTCCTGATCTCTCCCAGGGAATGTCAACCAGTGCCCTTGTCCGTCAGCTGTGACCACTGGTTCTGCCTCCCCAGGGAGGCGATGGGTGGTGACAGGAACCCAAGCCAGGAACCCAAGGCCGGGGATTCTGCTGCGGTCAGTATTCCATTTCTTTTCGACCCGTCCTCTCCCCTGCTCAAAGGAGCACTCCATGCCAGCACATGTGATAGATCTTTGTGCACGCATTGTGTTTTCACTTTGTTCCGTCCAATCACTGTCACACTCGTTGACTTCTCTTACAGCTGTGTGCTGTACAAGAGCAGAGATATTTAGACCCATTTCACAGACGGAAGAGTGGGCATTGGTTCTGACTGGGCTCTGAGCCCAGTGGTCTTCAGCTGGATCCCAGCTGCACCATTGAGTAGCTGTCACTTGGGTGAGTCACCAAACTCGATTGTTTGGGCTGTCTCTTTGTAAAATGGCGATATTAATCTTCATAGGGATGGTATACAGATAAAGTGAATCAGCCCTCATGAAGAGCTCAGAGCGGGACCCAGCAAGTAGAGGGTCAAACAAGGCTGAGGTATTATCACAAGCTCTTGTTGTGTCACATAGAGAGGGTGGGAGTGGGGTGGGGCAAAGCTGAGGTCAGAGCCCCCTTTTCAGTGTCCCAGCCCAAGCTCCTTGGCCCCCACATCTATGCACCAGCAGGCACATGGGCAAACGTACACTCCTTTTCTCATTCTGTCTTATAGGATGGTGATTTGCCATCCAGGCACAAGCTGAGGGCTGCCTGGGAATAGATTTACTCTCAGGGAGCTGTTTAAAAATAAACTTGGTCCACCAGGGGATGTTGGCATCTCCGTGGTTTTCAGTGGGGCCTTGCTGGGCTGCCTGCCCAGTCCCCACAGCCTTTGCCTTCCTGGGCTGCCTGCCCAGTCCCCATGGCCTTTTCAAGGAGGGGCCTGAGCATCAGACCCCGGAAACCCCAAGGATGACAGGATTGGAGTGGGAGCAGGGCCTCAGGGGGCAGGATTGGCTCCTCTCTGCCCACAGGTGCTGGGTCCAGTCTACCCACTGCTTCTTGCTTTCATCTCTCTGCATATAGTGGCTGCTGGGGGCTTAGGATCCTGCTCTCTAGCCACCCCTCCACCGCAGTCAGGTCCTTGGAGCAGCTGTGTCTGCTGTCCCATGCCATGTCCTCCCAGCCCACCCCTACTTCAGCTGCAGCTGTGGTGGACAGTTTCCAAGGCAGGCTGTCAGCACCCCCTCACGCACCCCCACATTCCTCCTTTCCGCTCTTCTGGATTTTTTCTCGAATACAGGACTTGGCCAGCTCCAGCGTGGCAGGGCACTTGACTTCCTTGGGGTGTGCGGGTGCGTGGATATATGTTTCAGCCCCCTGTCCTTCCGAGGGAGGACTTCCAGGAGCACGGGCACCCTCCGTGGTGCCCACAGGAATACCCAGCTTGAGGATGTGCTCTCTGTGGGCTCCTCTGTCCCCACAGCACCCTTCCTGCCCCGCTGGGAATGCCTCCTAAACAATCACTGGCTGCATCTTTCTTTTGGAGGCTCTGCTTTTGGGGGAACCCAAACAAAGACAAATCCTGCAGGGGCCTGGGCCACTGCTGCTCCAGATGGAGAAGCTTCTTGGGCAAGAGCTTCAGGGCTCCCTCCTTTTCGCCTCAAAGGGCCTCCTGGATGCAGACAGGACCTGGGGCTCACCAGACACTCAGGAAATCACAGTGAGGCCTCCAGGAACTCAGCCAGGGTTTGCCTCTAAGTTAGAAGACAGAGGGTGGGTGTGGAGGTGCAGGGCCAGGAGTGTCTTCCTCAGTAGAAGGAAGAGTGGAATTAAGCTTAGTGATCACCTCTGGGGTGCCAGACATTCAGTGTTGTTTAATGCATGATTTTTTGGGGGCACTAGTTTTTTCTTTGATTAGAGAAGTCGTAGGTTTACAGCAAAATCATGCAGAAAATACAAAGTTCCCAAAGATCCCTTCCCACATAGACAGTTTTTCCTATTATTAGCACCTTGCCTTAGTGTGGTTCCTTTGTTGCAATTGATGAGACAATATTATTATATTTATACTATTAAATATAGTCCATAGTTTACATTAGGGTTCACTGGATGGGCAGTCCTATGGCTTTTTTTTAAACTTTTATTTTAGTAACATACATACAACTTTAATTTCCCCCTTTAATCCCATTCAAATATATAATTCAGTGGAATGGCACTGAAAATGTGTCATTTTAGAGGTGAGAAAAATGAGGCTCGGAGACCTAAATGGATTTAAACAAAGGTCACATAATAAATAACACAACCTGGGTTTGAATCGGCTCGGACACTAACTCCTCTGTCTTTAACCAGCACAGGGCAGAGCCTCTTAGCAACTGGACTGCTAAACAGTGGCTCATCCGCTACATTTGAACAGCTACCAACTTGCCTGCCCTTTGCCACTCTCTCCCCCCCTACCCTGCTAAGTGAATTCCCACCAGGATTCAGGACTATAAAACTTGGCATGATTTTTTTAAACACTTTTTTAAATTAGAGAAGCTATAGGTTTATAGAAAAATCATGTATAAAATACAGAGTACCCATACACCCTTTATTATCATATTGCATTAGTGTGGTACATTTGTTACAATTCATGAAGAACATTTTTATAATTGTACTATTAACTATAGTCTATTGTTTATAATAGGTTTCACTGTTTGTCTTGTACAAAGTCCTATGGTTTTTATTTAAAATTTTATTCTAGTTGTATACACATATATATACATATATACATATATATGTATATATATACATGTATATATGTGTGTGTGTGTGTATATATATATATATATATATATAAAGCTAACATTTTTCCTTTCAACCACAAATATATAATTCCGTGCTGTTAATTACATTCACAATGTGTGCTACCGTCCCTACCATCCATTACCAGAACTTTTCCATTACCCCAAACATAAACTCTGCACAAGTTAAGCCTTAACTCCTCATTCCCTACCCCCACCCTGACCCCTGGTAACCTGTATTCTAGTTTCTGGCACTATGAATTTGCTTACCTTTACACATTTGATTCAAAATTAGTTTGGGATTTTCTCCATGCCCCGAGGTGGCTGCTCAGTTGCACGGATAGTGCCCTAAGGCTGTGGGTTTTTTGAGAGGTCTGTGAGTTTCACCTCCCATTTCCCTAGCACGTTGCAGGGTCTCAATGTGTCAGTTAAAGGACTGAATGTGTTGGTCCAGCTGACCAGATGGCTCCGGGCGGCCCCAGAGCCTTCAATTCTGCCCTAGAAAGGGCACCCAGGACCTCCTACATAATTTGTGGGACTCAGCACAAAATGCAAAAGAAAAAAAAAATAACGGCATGCAAAAGCATTTTCTTTTCTGCTGTGGTCTCTCTCTCCTCCTGCCATGGTATTTTTATTTGGTATTTAATGGTGCCCTCCTTGGGGCATGAGGATACTCGCGGGGCAGTGCACACCCTCACAGGTACATGGGGCCTGCCCACGATCTGTTGTGTGGGTGCCCGCTCCCGACACTGCCCCTCCCTACACCCATCCCAGGCCCCTGCTGGGGGTGGAGGGCAGCAGTCAGGGATGAGGGAGGGGCTGCTGAGAAGCATTCCGGGGAGGTGGGCAGGCAAAGGTGGGACCGAGGTTCCAAGTCCCCGTTTAGGCTCCAGGGTCCCATAGGACTTGGCTTACAAAGCACAAATTCCAAGTTAAAATTATGAAGATTTTGAAGATGGTGACTGCAGAACGTAACCCCCATGCCTGGGGCACCTCTGGGCGTGGAGCCCTGTGAGACTGCGCTGTCGCTTGCTGGTGAAGCTGACAGTGGCAGTGGCCCTGGAGCTCACACACTTCCGGAGATGGGAGTGGGTGGCCCTTCCTCTCCTGCTACCTGTTGGGATGTCTTTGCGTGGGTGACATTCCCTGTGCTACTGGCACTGGCTCCGGGCCAAGGAGGCTCAGTCTCCTAGTGTGTCACAGATGCTGCCATCGTTAGGCAACAAGCTCCTCTCCCTTAAGGAACCCAGGTCTCTGCAGGGGCCCAGCAAGTCCCCTCCTGGGTGCTGTCCTGGCCTGCTGCTCCCTCGGTGGGGGCAAGGCAGCCAGAGCTGCCTGAGGCTGTGTCCCATCTGCCTGGCGTGGGGGTGCATGGGTAAAGGTGCCAAGAAGACAGAATGCTAATTAATTGCAGCAAGCTCTTCAGCTTTGCTGTTTAATGCTGAAAGGAGAAGGCATTTATGGGTTTCCTTCTTCCTCCAGCCCTCCTAGACAATCATTTCATTGCTGCAGAGAATGGGCAGATCATGAACAATTATTAGATCTCATCATCATTGGCCTCCAGGCCCCAAGCGACAAGGTCAGCTCATCCCCAGATCCTGCCTCCTGCCCCTGAGCTTGGAGAAGGGAAGGCAGGCCGGGAAGAGGGGTGCCGACCCCACGTCCCCCGGGGGCAGGTGCTGACTTGACCAGCACCCACTCTAGACCTCTTGCCCTTTACTGGAAAGAAGACGTTGCTCCTGCTTTCCCCTGGATAATAGTAGAAGACGCAATGGTCTCTTTGTATGTGGGGATGGGGAGTGGGGGTCATCACCTATGAAACGATCATTAGATGTGTGTACACGTCTAAAGCTGTGTGTTCTAAGGGGACTGGCTTAGTTGATGACTGAAGTGCCCAGAGTCCAGGTGAAGAAAATCCAGGTATCCTCAGGGGTAGTTGAGGACAAAGCCAAAGAAGATTGGT
>PVKY010008428.1:0-14071 GCA_004027775.1 Bradypus variegatus
TAAAAGTGGTAACTTTCAAAGTGTGATTTAAAAAGTACTTAGCAAATTTCAAAGACTGTTATGGGTTACAGTTCCACCACTGCACTTATTTCTTTATTGTGAAACATATATGCAGAAAGGTGATAACTTTCAAAAGTACAATTTAACAAGTGGTTATATAGGAAATTTTAAAGAACGTTATGGGTTACATAACTATTGTTTTAATTATTTCCTTTTTGTGAAATATAACATGTATACAGAAACATGGTAACTTTTGAAGTACAATTTACAAATAGCTATAGAGCAAATTTCAAAGAATGCTATGAGTTAGTTCCACCGTTTCAGTTATTTCCTTCTAGCTATTGTAACACCCTAGCAACTAAGAAAAAAATTATGTAAAGATTCAGTATTTGTAATCCTTTGTTAAATCTATCTTGTCTGTTCTACCCCTTCCTCTAGTTTAATCACTTTCCTGATCTTCAGGGAGGTCTAAGCAGTGACCACCCTAAGCTGTTCATGTTGAAAAGGGGGGTCGACATTATGGGAAAAGGGGACACATCTGGTTGATGTTCTTGAAGAGGCTGTTGCCTCTGGGTTTTGGGACTTGTCTGGCATAGAAGCTCTCTGGAGGATGTAAGTTTCTGAAGAATAAGCTAAGTGAGTGAAACTCTTATAGCGTCTCAGATGGGGATCTGAATATTCTTTAGGGTTTTCAGGACAACTGTTGACTTGGGCTTATCATATTGTGGTCATTTGTCATTTCTAGCTGAAGCTTGCATAGGAGTAACCTCCAGGACAGCCTCTCGACTCTATTCAAAATCTCTTAGCCACTGGAACCTTACTTTGTTCCTTTTCTTTTCCCCCCTTTTGGTCAAAAGGGCTTGATGATTCTTTAATGTTAAACTACTGGATTTGTCAGTTTATATCAATTCAGATAAGAAGCATCAATCAGTATTTATTCCTCGCAATGTTACTACACTCTTGGGGGGAAAATAACAAGTATGACCAGATTTCCTCTGCCAAGGAGCCTAAATCTGACTGGAAAATGAAGGAACAACGCATATAAATCCATAATAAGCAGCTCAGGGCAGTAAATATTTAAGTGCAAACAAATGCCGGAGACACAGCTTGAAGCAACAAGCAAGTTTACAAGGGAGGGAGGCTAAGGATCGGGGGACCCAGAGGGAGTGGGTGTGGGGAGGCTGGTTCGCTCAGTCGGTGGTGAAGCTGTGGGTGGGCGAGGAGGACATCTGATGGGGCAGTTGGGAAGGAGCATGTTCTAAAAGGAGCAGAGGCTGAGGACGGGGAGTGAGGAAGGAATTCTAAGCAGGGAAGGACCTGGATGATGAAGGATCTTGAAAGTCGAGCTAATGGGACTTAGATTTTGTGCAGCTGAGGGAAGGGGCGATCAGAGGCTTTCCAGCGAGGGTGTAGCGCATCCTGGGGGGTGGGGGTGAAAGGAGCGTGTGGTGCTGGGGCCCAGTGAGGGAACTGGTAGGTTAGGGAGTCTGGGGTCTGCTCGAGCAGTGATGGTGGAGGGACTGGACAGTGGAGAGAAACAAGTTACAAAATGGTTAGTATTCGGATTTTAAAAGAAAGAGAAGGGCAAGTTGCAGCTGGTGCCCTGCAGCCCTGGGCCCTCGAGGCTGGTCCTTCAGGGCAGCCGTGGCTGCGAGAGGCCTGGTCAGCTCTGGGGCTGGCAGAGCAGCTCAGGGGTGACAGCGGGCAGAGGGGGTGGCTGCCCGAGGAGGCAGCGCTCAGCCGAAGCCCCCTCTGCCCTTGGGGAGGGCCCCCGGGGAGACAAGAGGGTGCAGGGGAGGCCTGGGGCACCACCGGGCCATGCGAGAAGGTGCTTCCTCAACTGTGGCCGGGCCAGGGGAGGGGACCGTGGTGGAAAACCCGCTGGACTGGCAGCCGCCATTCGGATAGCGAGTGGGACAGCAGGCAGCGCGGAGGGCACCGTGGACGAACCGCGGCAGCGAGGGAGGCCGGCTCAGGTGGACACTCCTATCCCAGGACATGGCAGTGTGGGCAGGAGGCTGCGCCGCTGAGCTCAGATGCTCTTGGCTGCCAGGCTCCTGCGAAAGCCTCACGCTTCCGAGGCAGTTTGGGGTCGTTTGGCCACCAGACACGTTTCTTGGTGTCCCACGTTCTCATCACTTCATCTGTTGACAAGGAGGCAGGCGGGCACGTGCGTGGCGGGCGATGCTGACGATGAAGACGACGCACGTTCAGCGTTCACGGTGCCTTACGCACAACCTGTAAACAAAGCCACCTTTGCTTGTTTGTTTCCAGATGAGCACAGAGGCTGCGAATATCCTTTCCTTAAAATCTTAAAAGTGACTGATTTCCATGTAGATTATTGTAAACTTAAACTCATGTCGGTTTTCTGAGTGTGGCTGTGCTAGAAGGGCTGACTGGGTTCATTCTCAGGATTGTTTCTGTGACTGATTTGACAGCATCATTAAAGCAGCCAGTGATTCTCTGCATTCCCTCAAGCCATTCAGAGCAGAAATAGCAGTATCAAAAACAAGGAGTGGCTTTCCAGCTTCAGAACAACATGTCCTTTCTTCAAAGAAATTCTATTCATATATTCTCTTGTTTGCCCTTTTATGAAAATAATTTCCCCCAACTGGCAACTTTCCCTACTGGCCATTTTCTCCACTGGGCAGATCCGGTAATGGTCTTTGGAGTGTGACTCTTGCACACGCCCTTACCAGAGACCCTGTGTGAAATGGGACCCTCGGTTCCTCCTGGACTGTGCCCTGATGCACGGTCAAGTCCCGTAGGAAAGGTACGTGCTTCAGTGAGTTCTGCAGGTGGGCACGCACGTAGGCGAGCGTCGGCTGCTCAGGGAGAGCTGTGGCTGCCCAGGCTGCCGGGAAGTGGGGCACTGGCCTGCAGGCACCGGGTGGCACGGGGCGGCACGGGGGGTGCGGTGGACTCCTCTTGGGGCTCAGGAGTGGCTTCCCGGAAGGGGTGGCTGAACTGGTGTTAGAACAGTAGCCAGAAGCCCACTCCCAGCTGTGACCCTCTAGCCTTCCGGGAGGCTAGAACAAGGAGGAGGGGTGGGGGTGTGGGCTGCCCAGGCCGCTAGGACCCTTACCTCAGTTTACCCATCTGTGGACCCCTCCCGGGGTCAGCTGAGTGAGACCGTAGAGGGGCCAGGGTGGGACCCTCGCTGAAGTGCCCTGCAAGGAAAACAGAACCAGGAAGGAGGGGCCTGGCTCTTCTGGCGTTCCCCACCCTCATCAGGCCTGTGACCCTTTTCATATTAGTAGGAAATGATAGAAAATTATCTGTGATGGAGCCGACCTGTGTCCACAATTTCAAAAAAAAAAAGATATAATGTACTAAATGCAGGAAGAAGGAGAAATCAAAGGAGAGCATATAAATAATGCATGTTTCGATACGTAAATACTCCAACATAACTGCAGCGAGTCACAGAATAGGGCAGTCCGATTCGGCCACTTCTGCGAATGCAAAGTGTGGACTCAGGCAGCACCCGTGGGCTGCGTTTATAACGCAAACGCCAATAGCAGCAGCTCTGTTGGCAGCGTGAATTCCCAACATAGTGGGAAAAGCCAAAGCAAAGAGTTGTAAACAAAACAAAATGAATCTTCCTTCAGCCAACACAGTAACTGTATTCCTGAAGATTCGATACACACCAAAAGTGTGCAAAAATATGTTTCTGTTAGCGTATAGGATGGATTTAGGTTTTAAGATCAAATAATCATAACTTTTTTTACATGAATGTCTAGCAGTAAGATTGTGGAGAAAACCTTTGGTTTGCAGAACTTTCCCGTGACTTTCCAGGATGGAATTCTGCTACGTGGCCTCTAGCCACTAATTGCCCGTTGCAGCCCCAAATTACTGTGATGACCCCAAACACTACACTTTGCCAGGTGCCCCTTAGGGGAAGGTCCTGTCCCCATTGAGAATGTCTGTGGTAGGGCCCCAGGCTTGACCTTTCCATCTGGTAACTATGGGTTGGGAGGGGCTGGCCCTTTTGGGGAGGGGGCTCACCTTCTCTTGGGGGGGGAGTCAGCCCTCCCTCAGGGTGCAATCCCGACCTCTATGGGTTGGACCCACCACTCGCTCGTTTGCTCAGTAACTGTCCCCCGGGCACCTGCTCTATTCCAGACGCCAGAAAAGACCCCTGAGAAAATTCAAAACAGTGATGCAGAAGCCTTGCTCCGTGGGGTGGACTAACTGCTTTTTAGTGGCTCTTCCTGTGACACTGGGGACCGGTGTAAATCTTTTCCCAGAAGATCTGAAATGCGTCAGGGTCCAGCCCCAAACCTGAGGAATCCCTGTGTGTTCTCGTTCCCAAATGACGCTACTTCACAGAGTCAGAGGGTGGGCGAAGCCACGCTAATAACACGCAGTGTGGGGAAGCCCCCGCTGAGAACATGAACATCCTCCAGTTATCAGTTTCCCAGAGAAACACCAAAAGATGAAGTCCAAAGGAAACTCATATCTAAAATTGTCGAGTTAGGATTAAAAAAATATCAAAGTCCAATATCAAAGCCTATTGCCCGTGAGCATCAGAAGTTCATAGAAGTTAAAGTCCAGTTTCCTTCCAGGATCTTCTGCCCCTCAGACTGGGGGTGGGAAGGGCAGGGTCTTCCACAGCTGCGGCCAGGGGCTGGCTCCTGCTAACGGGCTTGTGCAGTTCCTTCCAGATCCGGGCTGGTTCTGGAAGGCTCCACCTGGAAAGGGTTATGGGGTTGAGAAGATGCCCAGTTCCTCGTCCCACCCCCGCCCCCAGGGGCCACGTCGCCCCGGCCCAGACCCCGGGACCATGGACTGCACAGGGCTGTGGGCTCCTCCTGGGAGGGGGCAGGTCCACGCCCCCACCCAGGAGCACGGCCCCACCAGCTGCCCCGCCCCTCACCCAGCTGTATGTCCCCCACAAGCTGCCCCACCCCCACCCCCTTGGCAGCACGGGCAGGGATGAGCGGACTGGCCGCAGCCTTCCTGTGCCAGCGCCCCCCGCTCTCCATCCCTCGTGCCCAGCAGGTGTTGGTTTCACCCCTAGTCACCTCTTGCCGCCCCCCAGGGAAAGGCCCTCACAGCCTGGCCACCAGGCCTGCCGCGGGGGTCTCGTGAGGGGCGCAGACGTCCCGCCTTGCGCGGTCCAGAAGCTCTGCTGGCTTCAGGTCCTGGTGCCAGTGGCCGACCCCTCCACGTCCTTTTTTTAGAGCACTTGCTCTCCATTTCCTAAAGAGATAACACACACGTGCACACACACGTGCACACGGGAACATGCACGCGCGGACACGTGCACCTGAGCACAGCACGCGTGTTCACACATGCACAGTCACAAGCAAACGTATACTGCACACGTACACGTGTGCACACGCAAACATGCACACAAGCACATGTGCACACGTGTTAGAATGCAGTTGCACACAAACATGTTCAAGCACGTTTGTGTGCTCACCCACACATGTGTACATGTGTGCCGACAGGCGCACACGCACATGCACACAAGTGTATTCGAAGGTTTAGAGAGCACGTGTGCATCCTTGTCTACGTAGGACCTAGCAAGGGCCTGCAGGCAGCACACAGACTGAAAATGTTAATGTGAAGGTGATAAAAACAGGAGCAAACATAATGAAACCTTAACTTGTTCACCAGAAAGAAAAGCCTTCCCTGAAACTTGGCAAATGCGCTCTTCTAGAAGAGGAGGGGTTGGACTGCAGAACTTGGGGCTTCTTTAAGTTTACGGCATTTGTGTTGAAGGGGGGCAGACAGCACCATCTAGTGGTCAGTTTACCTTTCATTTTTGTTTTGAAATAGCCGTTTTTAGCCATTTCCATTTTATATGTTCCTAGCATTTCTAAAAACAGTTTTTTTAATTAGAGAAGTTGTAGATTTACAGAAAAACCATACAGAAAACACAGAGTTCCCATGTACACCCCCATTATTAACACTTTGCTTTACTGTGTTACCTTTGTTACAATTGAGCAAACAATATGATTATAACTGTACTTTTAAATATAATCCATAGTTTCCATTAGGGGTCACTGTTTGTGTTGTACAGTCCTATGATATTTTTTAAATTTTTATTCTAGCAACATATATACCTAAAATAAAACACATGTACCCTAAAATTTAGCCTTTTATCCACATTCAAATACATAATTCTTGCTCTTAATCACATTCACAGTGTCGTTCTGCTGTCACCACCATCCATCACCAAAACGTTTCCATCCCCCCAAACAGAAATTCGGTGCAATTTAAGGCCTAAGTTCCCGTTCCCTGTCGCCACCCTGGCTCCTGGTAGCCTATATTCTAGTTTCTGACTCGATAAATTTGCTTCTAATTATTTCATATCTGTGAGATTTTATAATGTTTGTCCTTTTAAGTCTGACTTATTTCTCTCAACTTGACACTTTCCTGGCTCATCCAAGTTGTCGCTTGTACTAGAATGTGGACCTTGGAAAGGATGTGGAGAAACAGGAAGGCTCGTTGATTGCTGGTGGGAATGGAAAATGGTGCAGCCGCTGTGGGAAACAATCTCCTATCCACCTGCATTCTTTGTTCATATGGGTATCCAGTTTTCCCAGAGCCATTGTTTGAGAATATTGCTTCCCTATTAAGTGGACTTGTCACCATTGTTAAAAATCAGTTGGCCACAGATACGAGGGTTTATTTCTGAGCTCTCAATTATAGATGATTTCATTGGACTGTCCTTGTGCAAGTGCCATGCTGTTTGGATCACTACAGCTTTTAATAAGCTAGAAGGTCAGGAAATGCCAGTCCTCCAACTTCGTTCTTCTTTTCCGAGATGATCTGTGGCTTTTCAGGGCCGCTTACCTTCCATATAAATTTGAGGTATTGGCTTTTCCATTTTTGCAAAGAAATGGAATTTTGATTGGGATTGTGTTGAATCTGTAAGTTGCTCTGTGTAGAACTGGCATCTTAACAGTATTTAGTTTTAAAATCCACAAATTCTAAGCACGTCCTTCCATTTATCGAGGTCTTCTCTGATTACTTTCAACAATATTTTGTAGCTTTCAATGTACAAGTTCTTCACATCCTTTGTTAGATTTATTGCTAGATATTTGATCCTTTTATTTGCTGTTGTAAATGGAACTTTTGCTTAATTTCTTCTTCAGACTGTTCATTACTAGTGTATAGAAACAGTATTGATTTTCACATATTGTTCTTGTGCCCCGATTAATTGACTGATTAGCTTTAGGAGCTTTGTTGTGGATTTTTCAAGATTTTCTATATATAACATCATGTCATCTGCAAATAGAGAAAGTTTTACTTCTTCCTTTCCAATCTGGATAACTTTTACTCCTTTTCTTGCTTAATTGCTCTAGCAAGAACCTCCAGAATAATGCTGAATAGCAGTGGTGATGGTGGGCATCTTTGTCTTGTTACTGATTTTAGAGAGAAAGCTTTCAGTCTTTCACCATTGAGGATGATATTAGCTGTGAGTTTTTCATATGTGCCCTTTGTCATGTTGAGGAAGTTTCCTTCTGTTCCTAGTTTTCTAAGTGTTTTTATCAAGGACAGTACTTGATTTTGTCTAATGCCTTTAAGGCATCAATTGAGATGATGGTATAGGTGTTTTTCCTTATTTTGTTAATATGTATTATGTTAATTGATTTTCTTATGTGGACCAACACTTGCATACCTGGTGTTCCAGTTTGCTAATGCTGCTGGAATGCAAAACACCAGAAACGGATTGGCTTTTATAAAAGGGATTTATTTGGTTACACAGTTACAGTCTTAAGGCCATAAAGTGTCCATCAACAAAGGGCACCTTCACTGGAGAAAGGCCATTGGCATCCGGAAAACCTCTGTTAGCTGGGAAGGCACGTGGCTGGTGTCTGCTTGCTCGTAGGTGGCGTTTCAAAATGGCGTTCTCCAAAACGTCAGTGTCAGCTTCCAACGGCCGTCTTCAAAACGTCTGTCTCAGCTCCAGCTCGCTGTGAGCGCCTTCTGTCTGAGCGTATACAGTGCTCCAGTGAACTAATCAAGGCCCACGCTGGATGGGCGGGGCCACGCCTCCATGGAAATCATCCAATCAGAGTCATCACCCACAGTTGGGTGGGGCACATCTCCATGGAAACACTGAACCAATAGGTTCCAACCCACTCCACACTAACGTCTGCCCCCACGAGAATGCATTTAAAAATACGGCTGTTTCTGGGGGACATAAGTATACAAACCAGCACACCTGGGACGCATACGGCTTGGTCCAGGTGTATAATTCTTTTTATATGCTGTTGGATTTGGCTTGCTAGTATTTTGTTGAGGATTTTTGCATCTGTATTCATGAGATATATTTTTCTGTAGTTTTCTTGTGTTATTTTTATCTGACTGCTATTAGAGTGATGTTGGCCTTATGGAATGAGTTAGGGAGTCTTCCCTACTCTTCAATTTTTTGGAAGAGTAAAAATAGGATTGGATGTCACTTTTCTTGGGATATTTGGTAAAATTCACCAGTGAAGCCATCTGGTCCTGGGCTTTTCTTTGTTGGGGTTTCTTGTTGTTGTTGTTACTGATTCAATCTCCTTATGTTATTGGTCTCTTGAGATCTTCTGTTTCTTTTGTGTCCGTGTAGGTAGTTTGTGTGTTTCTAGGGATTTGTCCATTCCATCTAAGTTGTCTAGTTTGTTTGCATACCATTGTTCATAGTATCCTCTTAAAGCCTTTTATTTTGTGGGGTTGATAGTAATGTTCCCCTTTCATTTCTGATTTCGTTATTTATGCCCTTTCTCTTTTTTTCTTTGTCAGTCTAGCTAAAGATGTGTCAATGTTATTGATCTTTTCAAAGAGCCAATGTTAGGTTTCATTGATTCTATGGTTTTTCTATTCTCTATTTCATATGTCTACACTCTAATTTTGCTCTTACCTTCATTCTGCTCATTTTTGGATTTAATTTGCTCTTCTTCTCTGTCCTCCAGTTGTGAAGTTAGGGCTTTGATTTGAGATCCTTCTTTTTTAATGGAAGCATTTAGAGCTCTAAACTTCCCTCTCAGTACTGCCTTTGCTTCATCCCGTAAGTTTTGATCTGTTGGGTTTCATTTTCATTTGCCTCGAGATATTTTCCTAATTTCCCTTGTTATTTCTTCTTTGATCCATTAGTTGTCGAAGAATCTGTTGTTTAATTTCTACATATTTGTTAATTTTCTGTTTCTCTCTCTGGTATTGATTGATTGATTGATAGGTTCATTTCATTGTGTTTGGAGAAGATACATTGTACACTTTAAGTATTTTTTATTTACTGAGCCTTGTTTTCTGACCTAATATGTGGTCTCTCCTGGAGAATGATCCCTGAGCACTAGAGAAGAGTGTATTCTGCTGCTGTAGGGTAAAATATTCTATATATGTCTGTTAGGTCTACTTGGTTTACAGAATCATTCAAACCTTCCATTTCCTTATTGATCTTCTCTCCAGAACTTCTATCCATTAGTGAAAGTGGTGAATTGAAGCCTCCTACTATTAATGTAGAATTGTCTGTTTCTCCCTTCAAACCTGTCAATATTTGCTTCATATATTTGGGGCTCTGCTATTAGGTGTGTATATATTTATAATTGTTATGTCTTCTTGTTGATTGACCAGTTGTCCTTTATAACAGTTTTTTACTTAGTGTCTATTTTATCTGGTATTGTATAGCTCCTCCAGGTCTCGTGCTACTTGATGGTATTTTTTTCTGTCCTTTCACTTTCAACCTACTTGTGTCTGAATTGAAGGTGAGTCTCTTATATAAAGCATATAGTAGGGCCATGCTTTCTTTTCTCTGTTCTGCCAGTCTCTGCCCTTTGACTGGAGAGTTTAATCCCTTCACATTTCAAGTAACTACTGATAATGCAGAACTTTCTTCTGCCATTTTGCTATTTGGTCTTTGTGTAAATCATATACATTTTTTGTCCCTTTACTCCTGTCATTGCTTACTTTTATATTTATTTGATTTTTTTTATTGTACCATTTTGAGTTCTGTCTCATTTCTTTTCATATATATTTTCCCCATACTTTCTTTGTGGCTACCATCAGGCTTGAATTTAATATCCTAAATCTATAGCAATAAAGTTTCATTTGATATGAACTTAACTTCAATAACATATGCTTACAATGTTCCTATACCCCTCAACTCCCCACCTTTTAATTTGTTGCAAATTATAATTTTCTACATTGTCTGCCCCAAACCATAGATTTATCATTGCTTTATATGTATTTGAATTTTAGAACCTGTAGGAAGTAAAAAGTGGAGTTACATACCAAAAAAGTACAATACAATGGTACTGGTGTTTATAATTACCTGTGTGGCTACCGTTACCACAGGTCTTTGTTTCCTCATGCTGCTTCGATCCACTGTCTAGCGTCGTTTCCCTTCGGCCTGAAGAACTCTTTTCAGTACTGCATTTAGGGCAGGACTAGTGGGGATGAACTCACTCAGCTTTGCTTATCTGAGAAGTCTTAATCTCTCCCTCATTTTTGAAACGCAGTCTTTATGGATATAAAAGTCTTGGTTGGCAATTGTTTTCCTTCAGCACATTAAGTTCTTCAGCCCACTGCCTTCTTGCCTTCATGGTTTCTATGAGCATTTGGCACTCAATCCCTTGTACGTAACACATGGCTCTTCTCTTGCAGTTTTTAGAACTTTCTCCCTGTCCTTGGCATTGGGCAGTTTGACTGTTATATTTCTGGTTGTGCTTCTCTTTGAATTTATCCTGCTCCAGGTTTACTGAGTTTCCTGAGGGTGCATATCCATGCCTTTCATTAAGCTTGGAAAGTTTTCTGCCCCTGTTTCTTTGAATAGTCTTTGTGCCCCTTTCTTTTGTATCCTTCTGGGAATCCCATAATGCATATATTGGTACACTTGATTGTACCCCATAGGTCTGTTAGGCTCTGTGTGATTTTTTAAAAATTCTTTTTGCTTTCTGCTCATCAGCCTGAATCATTTCAATTGTCTTGTCTTCGAGTTCACTGAGTCTTTCTTCTGCCATCTCCAATCTGCTATTGAGACCCTCTGGGTAATTTTTCATTTCTGCTTTTGTGGTCTTGAACTCCAGGATTTCTGTTGGGTTCTTTTTAAAAATTTCTTTCTCTTCATTGAGATTCTCATATTCATTCATTGTTTCCCTGATATCTTTTAACTTTTCGTTGGGGTTTTCCTTCATCTCCTTGCACATCTTGAGGACCATTTTTTAACCCTCTCCAATATTTCTGTAGTCTGCTCTTCTTCATTGACAATTTCTGGATTTTTATATTGTTCCTTTAGATAGGCCATAATTTCCTATTTCTTTGTCTCATGATCTTTTGTTCTGTACTGTACATTTTAATATTTTGAAGCATTATCCCTGGGATTTAGTCTCTGCACTGTCTGTTCCTTAAGTTTGTATCCAGCTAGTGATGTGACAGTAATTTCCTTGGGTGCGTGGTGCTTACAAAAACAAACAAATCAACACATAAAACACCTTTCACTGTCTTTGGAAGTTGACTCTGCGCTGGCTGATGCTCTCCTTCAGAGTTTAGCTTTCCTAAAAGAAAAATAAGCCTGAGGCAATTGCCGTGGGCAGGATCCTCTCCATCTTTTCCGAGCCTATGTTTCGTCCTGGGCTTGTGCTTACTGGTGGCTTTAGAATTCCTCCCTTTACATGAATTCAAATGTTCCCTCTGCTCCCCGTGAAACAGAAGTTCACCGGCTCCTGGGTGCCCTATTGTGCGACTTAAATCAGGCCATCCTTTGCTCCAGGCTGCTCTGACCTCTGTAAGTTGCCTCTACCTGCAGGGCACATACTGGGAGGGTGAGCCGGAGAGGAGTTTCCCAGTTCAGTCTTTTGGCCTCCACCCAGTAGCTTGGCACCAGCCTCCAGGTACCGCAGGATGTACTTGGGGGTCACTCTGCTCCCTCCTAGGACCAGGGGCCCACATGGGGGTGCAGGCGGCTCCACACCATGCAGGGGAGGGGTGTGGGTGTGAATAGAGCAGTGCAAGGCAGCAGCCACAGACTTGACCCCCACAGACCTTTTGGGGACAGGCTACGGTGGGACAAGAGCAAAATCCGGGAGCTCCACGTGGCTTTGTGGGTACAGGCAGCTGGGTGAGGGAGGACTGAGGAGAGGGGAGCCCTCAGATTCTGGGTGTCCATCCATTTGCTGACTCTGCTGGCACATTGATTTTTAAATCTGATATTAAATTCATGTCAGGCACGGTACCAGGCTTTTACTGAAAATCTTATTATAAGTGATTCGGTCACAGTTCTGTTCTTAATGAAACCAACCGTAAGAACATCCATGTAATGTCTCATAATCATGACTTCCTCTGACTTCACAATTTAGTGCTGGAGAAGCAATGCATGGTCTTTCCTTGCAGGTGTACGACGGGGAGAGTGAGAATGCCCCCTTGGCCGGGACCTTCTGTGGTTCCAGCATCCCCGCCCCATTTCTCTCCTCTGGGAACTTCCTCACGGTTCAGTTTGTCAGCGATGCGACTGTGGAGCGTGAAGGATTTAACGCCACGTACACCATCGTGGACAGTGGGTGGCCTGAGCCATCTCCATTCCTTATCTAACCTCCTGAGATGCATGTGTGCTTGTGTACTAAAATGAATGCCTTGCTTGGAGCCATGCTCAACATGAACCGCTTTCAGAGCTTGCTGCCAATTAATGACACGCTGTTAATTACTGCGTTTAATTCACGGTAGCACTTGGCACAGTTCTTAGTCGGGGATGTGCTCTCCAAATAATATCCTGAACATCCTGGGCTGGGGGGCGGGGGTGGCAGAGTCGGGATGCCCCCGCGGCCGAGGCAACCCTCTCTCTCCCTCTGCAGTGCCGTGTGGGGGGACGTTTAACGCAACCTGGGACCCCCAGAGCTTGTCATCACCCAACTCGTCCAGCCCAGGGGCCGTGCGCCCCAGCTGCACATGGGTCATCGAGGCGCCCCCCCAGGAGCAGGTCAAGGTCACTGTGTGGGCCCTGCGGTTGCCCGGGCCGGACTGTGTGGAGAACCACCTGCAGCTCCAGGACGCACCACAGGTGAGGGCCCTGGTACGGGTGGTCTCGGGTGCCTTCCCCGGGCACCTGCCGAACGCCTGGAGCTGTGGGGGTGCGATGGGGTTTCAGGCGTGTGGCCTCGGGCCTCGGCCAGGAGCTCCCAAATCCTGGCACCAGCACCCCTGTGTCTTGCTGACGGTGTGACCCGGCCGCCCAATAGACACCGGTGAACCTCCCGCAAGCGTCTGTGTGTCTGTGTGCAGCAGCCACCATGAGCCATCGGGGGCTCTGCATGGGTGACGGGGCCTGGGCCCACGGCGATGCCAGACAGGCTGTGGGAAGGGTGCTTTCGGGGAAGATGAGGGTCCGAATGGCCTCAGGTGGAGACGTGGAGCTGGTTGGACGGGAAAGTGCGATGTGGACAGAAGACCTGGGGATTTGGGGGTCATCCTCAGCGGGGAGCAGGCGGCTGGGATGACGAGTCCTGGGTGGTCCCGGGTGAGGCGTCAGCGAGGGGGCAGGACCGGGAGCATCAGTGGAACTGGGTGCCTCTCGGCAGTTTGGGGGTGTTGGGTGGACCTGCCCCCCCTTCATTCCAGGGGGTTGAGTTGAGAAAGGGGTGCTGTTGTTGGAAGGCCCCAGAAGTATGGGACCTTCAATGGAAGTTCAGGGGGTTGCTGCAAAAACCCTCAGGTCTCCCAGATCAAGACGCGAGCTGGGGAGCGGGCGAGGTCTGGACAGGTCAGGGGGAGTCGCAGGCAGGAGGCTGGTGCGGTGGCTTTGACCCCCCGGAGACCCGCCACGGAGCACCTGCTTGGCCGTGCAGATGGGGCTCCGGGGAGGAGCCAGGAGAGCCCCCAGCCCTGCCTCCACCCGAGCAGACACCCCACCTCCGAGGCGCTGGAGGCCCCAGTTTCAGCTACGGCCACAGAGTGGGAAGGTGGGGGCCCCCTGGGGGTTGGCTTGCAGGGGGTGCAGAGGCTGCCGCAGGAGAGATGAGGCCAGGCCCCGGTAGGCGTCAGGGCTCATTGGGGTCAGGGCATGAGGGGTTCAGGACACGCAGGGGGTCGGGGCAGGGGTCATGGCGTGTGGGAGCTCAGGGCAGGGGCTGGGGTGCACGGGGGTGGG
>PVKY010008429.1:0-14069 GCA_004027775.1 Bradypus variegatus
TGGGCACGTCACTCAGGTGATTTTATTGTTGCTGTTCTTGTTTGTTTGTTTGTTTTCAACATCATGGGACTAATAATAGTAACCTTTTCCCAGTCTAGTTCACAGACTTGTTAATGATGTTTAATCTTTTCTTCTTATGTCTATTCATAATTTTATTGGTTTCACTGTACCTACTGTTCTGTAAATTTGTTTTTTAATTTATTTAACAGTCTATCATGAATATTAGCCCATATCTTTAGGTGGTATTCTTACATTTTTTAAAGCAGTTTTATTGAGATATATTCACATACCATACAGTCCATCCAAAGTGTACAGTCAGTGGCATTCAGCATAATTACAGAGTTGTGCATTCATCACCACAAGCAATTTTAGAACATTTCATTACTCCAGAAATAGAAATCCCATATCCCTTAGCCCTCACATCTCAATCCCTCTATCCTTCTCCAGTCCTACATAACCACTAATCTAATTCTGTCTCTATAGATTTATTTATATCTCATTTTATACAAAGTAATCATGCAATATGTAGTACTTCGTGTCTGGTTTCTCTCACTTAGCGTAATGTGTTTTTTTTATTATTTTTTTAATTAGAGAAGTTGTAGGCGTACACAAAAGTCATGTAAAAAATAGTGTTCCCATACACTCCCCCACCTACAATGTTGACACTTGTATTACCTTTGTTACAATTGATGAAAGAATATTAAAATATTACTGTTAACTCTAGTCCATAGTTTGCATTAGGTGTATTCTTTCCATATACTGTCCTATTACTAACACCTTGTAATAGTGATGTACATTTGTTATAATTCATGAAAGAGCATTCTTACATTTGTGCTATTAACCACAGCCAACATCCACAACCGGGTTCACTGTGTTATGCGGTTCCCTGTTCTGTCCTCTAACTTTCCTTTTAGTAAAATAAGCAACCCAAAACTTCCCCCTTTCAACCAGATTCACACACATAATTCAGCATTGTTAATTATACTCACAATAATTGCTATAATCACCACCATCCATAGCCAAACATTTTAAATCAACTTAATTAGAAATTCTGCACAAATTAAGCATCAGTTCCCCCATTCTCTACCTATATTCTAGTTTCTAACTCCATGAGTTTGTTTACTATAATTAGTTCATATTCGTGAGGCCATACATTATTTGTCCTTTTGTGCCTGGCTTATTTCACTCAACATAATGTCCTCAGGGTTCATCCCTGTTGTCACATGCATCAGGACTTCATTGTTTCTTACAGCTGATTAATATTCTATTGCATGTATATACTGCATTTTGTTGATCCATTCATCAGTTGATGGGCACTTGGGTTGCTTCCATTGTTTGCCATTTGTGAATTATGCCGCTATGAACATCGGTATGCAAATATCTGTACATGTCCCTGCTTTCATTTATTCTGGATGTATAGCTAGTAGTGGGATTGCCAGATCATATGGCAATTCTATACTTAGCTTCTTGAGGAAACACCAGACTGTCTTCTACAGCAGCTGTACCATCTTACATTTCCAACCAGCAATGAATGAGTGTTTCTATTTCTTCACATCCTCTCCAACACTTGTAGTTTTCTGTTTTTTAAATAGTGGCCACTCTATTAGGTGTGAAATGATATCTCATGGTGGTTTTGATTTGCATTTCCTTAATACCTAATGATGTTGAGCATCTTTTTGTGTACTTTTTAGTAATTTGTACTTCCTCTTTGCAGAAATGTTTAATCAAGTTTTTTGCCCATTTTTAATTGTTTTTTGTATTTTATTGTTCAACTGCAGGATTTCTTTATATATTCTAGATATCAAACCCTTATTGGTTATGTGGTTTCCAGATATATTCTCCCATTGAGTAGGTTGTCTTTTCACTTTCTTGACAAAGTCCTTTGAAGTACCAAAGTTTTTTAATTTTGAGTTGGTCCCCTTTATCTATTTTTGTTTTTGTTATTGCTTATGCTTTGGGTGTAAAGTCTTAAAATCTGTTGCCTAACACAAGATCCTGATGATGCTTCCCTACATTTTCTTCTAGGAGTTTTATGGTCCTGGCTCTTATATTTAGGTCTCTGATGCATTTTTAATTAGTTTTTGTATAAGGTGTGAGATGGGGTCCTCAGTCACTCTTTTGCTGATGGATATCCAGTTCTCCCAGCACCGTTTATTGTAGAGATTATTCTGACCTAGTTGAGTGAACTTGGCAGCCTTGTCAAATATCAATTGTCCATAAGATGTGAGGATCTATTTCTGAACTTTCAATGTGATTCCATTTGTCAGCATATCTATCTTTATGTCAGTACTATGCTGCTTTGAACATGTATCTTTGTGATATGCTTTAGAGTCAGGAAGTGTAGTCCTCTAACTTCGTTCTTCTTTTTCAAGATGTTTTTGGCTATTTGGGACCCCTTGCCTTTCCAAAGAAATTTGATAATTGGTTTTTCCATTCTGCAAAGTAGGCTGTTGGGATTTTGATTGGGATTGCATTGAATCTGTAAATCAATTTGGGTAGAACTGACATCTTTAGTCTTCCTATCCAGGAATATAGAATATCCTTCCATTTATTTAGGTCTCTGATTTCTTTTAGCAATGTTTTGTAGTTTTCTGTGCACAAGTCCTTTATATCCTTAGTTAGACTTATTCCTAAATATTTGATTCTTTTAGTTGCTGTTGAAAATGGCATTTTTTCTTGATTTCCTCCTCATATTGCTCATTACTAGTGCATAGAAACACTACTGAATTTTGCCTGTTGATCATGTACCCTGCCACTTTGCTGAACTCATGTATTAGCTCCTGTGGCTTTGTTGTAGATTTTTCATGACTTTTATGTGTCATCTGCAAATAGTGAAAGTTTTACTTCTTCCTTTCTAATTTGGATGCCTTTTATTTCTTTTTCTTGCCTAATTGCTCTGGCTAGAACTTCTAGCACAATGTTGAATAACAGTGGTGGCAGTGGGCATCCTTGTTTGTTCTAATTCTTAGAGGGAAAGCATTCAGTCTTTCACCATTGAGTATGATGTTAGCTGTGAGTTTTTCATATATGCTTTTTATGTTGAGGCAGTTTCCTTCTATTCCTATCCTTCAAAGAGTTTCTTTTTCTTTTTTTTTTTTCAGAAAAGGATGCTGGATTTTGTCAAATGCCTTTTCTATGTCAATTGAGATGATCATGTGATTTTTTCCCTTTGATTTCTTAATGTGGTGTATTACATTAATTGTTTTTCTTGTGTTGAACCATCTTTGCATAACTGGGATAAAACCCGCTTGATCAAGGTATATAATTCATTTAATGTACTGTTGGATTCAATTTACTTGTATTTTGTTGAGGATTATTGCATCTATATTCATTAGAGAAATTGGTCTGTAATTTTCTTTTCTTGTAGTATCTTTATCTGGCTTTGGTATTAGGGTGATACTGGTTTCATAGAATGAGTTAGGCAGTGTTCCCTCCTCTTCATTTTTTTGGAAGAGCTTGAGTAGGATTGGTATGAATTCTTGGAATGACTGGTAGAATTCAACCAAGCATCTTGGTTCTGGGCTTTCCTTTATTGGGAGGTTTTTGAGACTGATTCAGTCCCTTTGTTTGTAATTGGTCTGTTGAGTTCTTCTATTTCTTTTAGAGTCAGTGTTTGTGTGTCTCTAGGTATTTGTCCACTTCACCTAGGTTGTTGAATTTGTTGGCATACAGTTGTTCATAGTATTCTCTTATGATCCTTTTTTATTTCAGAGGGGTCATTGTTAATGTCCCCCCTCTCATTCTCTCTTTTTTTCTTTGTCAGTCTGGCTAAGTGTTTGTCAATTTCATTGATCTTCTCAAAGAACCAACCTTTGGTTTTGTTAATTCTATTGTGTTTTTAGTCTCAATTTCATTTACTTCTGCTCTACTCTTTATTATTTCTTACCTTTTGCTTGTTTTGGGATTAATTTGCTCTTCTTTTTCTAGTTCCTCCAGGTGTGCAGTTATGGCTTTGATTTTAGCTCTTTCTTTCTTTTAAATGTAGGCAATTGGCGCTATAATTTTCCCTCTCAGCACTGTCTTCACTGCATACCATATGTAGATATGTTGTGTTCTCATTTTCATTACTCTTGAGATATTTGCTGATCTCTCTTGCAATTACTTCTTTAACCCACTGATTGTGTTGTTTAATTTCCATATATCTGTGAATTCTCCAGTTCTCCACCTAATATGCATGTTTTCTTTCATCTCCTTGAATTGATTTAGGAAAGCTTTTTAATATCTTTAATTAGTTGTTCCAAAAGTTTTAATTTGTTCCTTTGACAGGGCCATATCTTCCTGTTTCTTGGTATGCTTATAATTCTTTTTGCTGATATCTAAGCATTTGATTTTCTTGATGTGTTTACTCTGAAAGTCAGTTCCTTTTCTCTTATCTAGGATTTTACTCTTGATTGGCTTTGTGTTAAAGCTCTTCTTTTACACTTGGTTCAACTTATTCTAGTCCTTTAGAATTGCCTGTGTTTAACTGATCAGATTTTCTTAGCTCTAAAGATAATCTGAAGCTTGCCCTGAGTATGTGGTATAATTTTTCAGATTGCACTATTTGCTCAACGGTTTCACCTCAGGAAAAAGCTTCCTTTCCCCTATTGCTTTTCCAGGAATATTTATCCGTTGTATTTGTTTTTGTTTTGCCTCTATTTTTTTTTTTAAACTCTGCTTTTGTTGTCTCTAGCTGCTTTTGCCTAGAGGGCAAATTCTGGGAGGAAGGTCTCCCCAGAGAGGACTTCTCCACGTCAGTATTTCCCCACCAAATCAGGGCCAGGGAACCCTGAAAGGGGAACAGACCAGTTCCAAAGAGCCCTGGGCAGAGGGTCAGGAAAGATGCCAAAATGCCTTTTTGAAGGTTCTCCGAAGCTGTGCTTTCCTGGCTTGCCTAGCAGATGCAAACTTTTCCCTGCAGCCCTAGGGAGGCCTTGCTTCTTAAAACTTCCATCATCTGCACCCCCATCAGGGGCAGGGTTGAAACAATGGCAGCAGCAGTCCCTGTCCAGGGCAGGCTAAAATGACAGTTCAGAGCTGGGACCCAGTGATCTACATTTGCCAATCAAAAGCTGTAATCATTGCTGGCCTGTGCCCCTCATCCCCATTCTGGGGGAAGAGGGTTTCCACGTCCCTCTCTGTCCACAGCAGCCAGGAAGAGATCTGAGGCAGCTTGCCTTGAGAGTGGGAGGTGGCCACCAGCAGCTGCTGCAGAGCAAGTTACTCACAGTTTCTTACTGCCATTTCTTAGCCTCTTTGTCCCACTCCTCTCTGGATGCCGTACAGTGCTCCCTTGGCCTCTGGAGCCACAGAACCACTGTTACATATTTTTAATGACTGCATAGCACTCCGTTATGAGACCGTACCATCTTTGCATACTAATCCTCACTTGTTGGTCAAGGAGTTTCCCATGATTTGCTATTATAAATAGTGTTGCCAGGTACAGAGAAAGGGAAGAAATCCAGGCTCCTCAAATTGAAATCACACCTCTGGTATTCTACTTCCATAGGCCTATCATCTGTCTCTGGCTGGGACTGGGACTCTAGAGAGGAGGGAAGAGGGACCGTTCACTTAGAAGAGAGGAAGGGCTGAGTAGACAGGATGGGAGCTATGTGTATTTATGGGGACTGGTGGGCCAGATACTTTTGCATGTGTTAGTAAAACCCTATGAGGTAAGGGCTGTCCCCATTATACTTGCTGCAGGACAGGCAACTAGCAAAGGGCTGGCCTGACTCCATAGCCACAGCCACCGTGTTGAGGGGGACCAGAACGAGCACTGTGCTGCCCTCCTGAGACTCACGGGTTCCAACTCCTCCCACAGCAAACTTCCCCTCTTCCTTGCCTGTCTACACCTTCCATCCACCAATGCCCTACGCTTCTCAAGTATATCCCTCAGATACCCTCTGACTTATCCTTCTTGGGCTTCTCAACCACATCATTAGTATTTTATTGTAAGTCAGCTTACACTCAAGATTCTTAGGGTTATCACAGTTGCTTTACACAGACTTGCCTATTGTCAAGTCCCTACAAGATTGAAAAACTCCTTGTTTGCGTTTAAAATTTAATAATCCTACAACACTATGAAGATACCACATGCTAAGGGTGTGTTTTATTGTAAACAGTCTCAAATTTTTAAATATATGTACATTTTTGAAACCTGTAAAACACTTTTTGCCAACTTCTATACTCCTCACTCCCACTTCACCTTCAAAATCATGGCACACACCAGTAGCAAAATTTCCTGCTATCCTACTGGAGTATGTGGAAGTCATGTGCATTTATATTAAGGTGGGTTTGTTTGTTTATTTAATCCCTTCAGGTGACAGTGGACCAAGTCCCCTGGAGTCTGCAACTAAGAAGTCACTGACTAAAATAGGGAATGCGCTAGACCTCTGACCAAATCTAAAATTCTGTATCATTTGGACATATTATTTTGAGGTACTAGATGGATAGGTCTTTCCATTGTGGTCTCCTTTCTTTTGTAGAACGTTTGCACACTAAAAATAAACTTTGAAATAATAAGCCTTCGATCCTTTACTGAAGTAGACTCTGAAGTGAGAGGATGAACGTTCATATCCTAGTCCTAGCACTGCTCGGGTTGGCTGTGCGACCTTGGCAAGCCACTTCAGCTCTCTGAACTTCAGTTTACACGTTTGTAAAATGGGAGGATTTGGGCTCAAAGTATTCTGAGATTTCTGTCCTAGCATTGTTAGATTCTAATTACGTATGCATTCCGCTCAGAAGTTTTTTTCTGGTCTTAAGTTATCAATAACCTCTGGGGGAGCCTAGCACGTTTGCCCCGGTGCGTGCGCGGGGGCAGCGGTTCTGAGGACTGGACCGCGCGGACCAGTAAAACGGAAAGGCGGCCCCAGGGGGCGTCTCTTTTAACTCCACGTATTAAGTCAAAACAACCTCTCTTCCCTGCTGACGCCACGGTCCGGCTGGGGCTGAAAATCGATCCGCGATCGTTCTGCTCCGGCACAGCCTGCCCTGCGGCGGATGCGGGCGTGTGGAAGGCGCGGGCGGAAGCGCCGAGAGCTGCGCGAGAGAGGCCCGCGGGGGCTGCTGACAGCAGAGAAAGGAACCTGCTTCCCCTGGGGGGGGCGTCCTCTCGCCCCTGCAATTCCTTGCCACTGGGCAGAGGATGGAGGCTGGGTGGCAGGGAGGAGGGAGCCCCGCTCACCAGAGTTAGGTGAGTGAGGGGAGAAGCAGAGTGGCCACTTCTAAGCCCAGCCCTTTACTGAGACTTCACTGGCGTAGAAGAGACTTCCCGGTACCCATCCAACCTGTGCTACCAGATGAAGAGGCCAGAGCCCAGAGAAGAGCAGCAGTTCGTTCCTGTCTCTTGATCTCTTCTAGTCCTGTCCCTTCGGCTAGGCCTCTTCAGCCAAAGGGGTTTCTTTTCTTTTGGTTTCTTCACAAACATGCTTCCAAGTTGTTGCATTGATCTATTGATTGTTGCATAAAGCATCAGGGATTTTTCACACTTAAAACCCACCTCTCTCAAAAAAGTAGTTCCCTGTAGACGATGGAATCTACAACTTTCCCTGCTTGTTCTGCTTGCCGCTGGTTCAGACTTTTAGCAGCTTTCTGAGTGCCGCCATCTGGCCTGCAGTCACCTCAGAGACACTGATAAACATCCCATCTCCCACCCCCTTCCCCTAACTCCCACTGTAGGGATGTGTCAAACAGCCAATCCCATGGAGTTTTTGGACAGGATGCTAACTGCATCTAGGAGGGCACCATTTATCTGACTCAGTTGTTGGGTGGTGTGTCCAGCTTTTTGCCCAGTTTTCTCTCATCATCATACACTTGCTCTTCAAAGGCAGACATGCTGTGGGTGAGTTAAACCAAGTGCATTCTGGAACTGGGAGGGGAAAAAGAGTAGCAAGTCACCATCTTGCTCAATCCAAGTAAAGGCACTAACGGTTATCAATAACATCATCCTACTAAGAGCTAATGTTTATTGAGCATTTATTATGTGCTAGGCTCTATGCTAAGTTTTTACAGGTATTATTTCTGAATAGTCCTTACAGTAACCCTAGTATTGTTATTCCTGTGTTACAGATGAAGAAGTTGAGGCACAGAGATTAAATGATGCCCCAAGTCATCAGGTAGTAGTTGTCAAGGCAGAAATTTGAACACTGGGTCTGTCCAGAGCCTGTGCCTTTAACTGTTGTGCTCTGCTGCCTCTCATCTTGGTTAAACACTTTGCTGTAAAGAAAAAGATACTAGACTGGGAATGAGGATAACTACCTTACTGTTATCTTGGGCAAGTCGCTTAACCTTACTTTAAAGGTACATGAACCATCTGAAATTAATAAAATTATGCGCAGATGTGTATTTTCCCAGCAAGAGCAGCCATAGCTTTCATCAGCATCTGAGAAAGAGCTGCACTCTCTCTTCTCCTGTTTCAGGGGTTTGAAAGGGTTCCTGGCTGCACACGGGCCTCCATGTCCAGATAGAGATCACAGAAAGGACAACATTGGGATAGGATTATCAAATTCACCCTCCATCTACTTGCAACACCTCAGCATTTTTACTTTAGCCTGTTACATTTTTTACATGCAACCAGACTCTTAAGTTTGTATTGAGACTTCAAGAAAAGATTTCAAAACCTTTTTGTTGTTGTTGTACTACTATAAAAAGATTTTGAGTGGAATGGAGGCTTTGCCAGACTTGAGGTAAAGCATCCATTCATTTTGTTCATTCACTCAACATATACGTATTGAGCATCTCCTATATCCCGAGAATACAGCCATGAACAAAACAGGTAGGTCCCTGTGCCAATTTGAAACTGTTATGGACCCCAGAAGAGCCAGGATCTTTTAATCCAATCTTGTTGGGTGGAATTTTTTGATTGAATGTTTCCATGGAGATGTGACACATCCAAATGTGGGTGAGACCTTTTGATTAGATCATTTCCATGGAGGTGTGACCCCACCCATCCAGTGATTAATTCACTGGAGTACTTTAAGAGAGCTCACAGAGAGAAGGAGCTCAGAGAATCTGAGAGACATTTTGGAGAGAAGCCAAGATATGTAATCCAGAGTTTGCCCCTGAGAGAAGTTAAGAGCCGACATAGACCCAGATGCTTGGACATGCTGGGAGATACAGACAGAAGCTACATCTGGAGATGTTAAGCTAAGAGATGAAGCCCAGAGTTTGCCCTGGAGAAGCTAAGAGAGGACCCCCAGATGCTTAGAAAGAAATGCCCCAGGAGAACAAGCAAGGACTCATAGGAGCTGAGAGAGAGGAGTGAAGACAGAAGCCCAGAGATACTTTGGAGAAAGCCATTTGAAACAGAACCCAGGAACAAAGGACCAGCAGACACCAGCCACGTGCCTTCCCAGCTGACAGTGGTGTCCCAGATGCCATCGGCTGTTCTTCAGTGAAGGTATCCTTTTGTCGATGCCTCAGTTTGGATACTTTTATGGCCTTAGAACTGTAAATTTATAACCTAATAAATCCCCTTTATAAAAGCCAATCCATTTCTGGTATTTTGCATAATGGCAGCTTTAGCAAACCATGACAGTCCCTGACTACATGGACTGTGGCAGGGAAGTGCCAGGAAGATGTACAGAGCATTATGAGAGTGACATCTGGAGAACTGGGAAGCGCTTCCTTGAGGAAGTGGTGTTTGAGCAAATTCTCGAAGGAGAAGTAGAAATTATCCTACTTTTGGGTTCCTGTATCAGCTGCAGCACTACCTAGCTGTGTGACATTGGGCAAGGCAGGTAATATCGCTGATCTTCCATTTCTTTAACTTAAAGATGAGAGGTTCAGACTAAATGGTTTCTAAAGTCCTTTCCAGTTTTGACTTCAATGAAAGTGAAATGGTCAGTGAGAAAGAGAAAAACAGCCCCTGACATCCAGGAGTTGGCCTGGTAGCTGCGGCACGACCTCAGTCTTCTCCTGAGGAACAGTAACAATTTCACAGAACATCCATATCAAACAAAGCACTCTATAACCATCACATGTCAAAATGAAACAAGACCACTCTGCCATCATGTCAGATCATGTTCATTTGCCCAAACCATAAAAATCACCAAACATCCCCCTGCATGGATAATATAGTGACAGCTGCTGCTTTACCAATTACAAAGCTGTAGCCCTGCTCTGGTCTTCCTTCCTCCTAGAGAACATTTATTAAGATACCAAATCCTAGAATTACCCCTGCTTCCTGGCATCATGCAAAGTTCTGCTTCCTTAAACTGTCTCCAAAATCACCTAACACAAGCCCAAACCCTGTAAGACCTTTCTAGCACCTTCTTACTGAGAAGCCCCAGAGTTCTCCCTCTCTGCAATGAGTAACAAACCCAATTTGTTCAATCACCCTGGTGCGGGACCAGGCATGCGGTGTTTGCAGTCCCCTCAGGGCTTCTTGGATGCTAGCAGTATTTCTATTTCCCAGCCAAACCACACCAATCATACCTTCCCTTGGAGTCATCTCCACAGCAACTCCTGTAACCAAAAACCAACGAATGGAACTGACTCATTTGTCACTATCCAAGGGGGCAAAAAGGTTGCTGCTGGTGATTCAACTTACTGGCTTGGACTTCCCACACTTGGCTAGAAAGTTTTTTTCATTGGGGGAAAGTCCTCACCACTCTGCCCACTCTATTCAGTTCATGTGAATCAATGGTAAACAAACCAGAGCCCTTTTGCCTCCTGAGTCAGACCACAAGCAAGAGGGAAGAAGTGACCTGTGTCTCTGACCACAAAATAAATTATTGGGCTCTTATTCCTCTGATTGAGAAAGCTAGTGAAGTCAGCAACTTTTAACTTGCAGAAACCATTGTTCACACTAGGCACATGGCTATTTCCAAAGCTGTCAGTGCCCAGTTTATGGCAAAAGTTGTGTTTTCTCTGTGTTCAGTCTAATGCAGGCTCAAAAAACATTTTCTGTAAAAAGCCAAATAGTCAACATTTAAGGCTTTGTGGGCCAGTCTCTTGTAACTAGTCAACTCTGCCCCTATAGCACCAAAGCAACTGTAGATAACATGTAAATGAACAGGCAGTCCTATGTTTCAATAAAACTTTATTTTCAAAAACAGGCAGGCCGGATGTGGCCCACAGGACTGCAGTTTGCTGATGCCTGATCTAAACTGATCAACACATGAGCCCAGTTGAATAAGAAGAGGAATAATAACTTTTGTCCATAATTTTTTAGAGTGTTTTTCTCATTAGAGAGATTATGAGAAGACTTAAAAATCAGCTTGGAAACTTCTAGAAGATAAATGAAAAAGAGGGAAAGAAGAGAGAAGAAAGCAAAAATCAGAGGACAGAATGTTGTTTCAAAAGTGGAATGAGGGGAAGAGCTCCTTATAAGTCCTCTCAGTAGCAGGTTGACCCTGGGAGACTCTCCTTGCGCTGAGCTCACTCACTGCAGCTCAGGAGCACATTGAGAGACACTGAGAGCACACCAGAGAACCACAGATTGCAGCCTGTTTAGGACCGTTCCTGCTGAGCCCCTGGGAAGAGCTTCCGGGAAAGAGGAAGAGGACCAGGGAGTCCCGGGCAGAGCAGATTCATGAGGATGATTTCTAACGGCCACCTTCCAAACAGGGTCCCCACCTTCCCCTTTGGGACTAATGCACTGGCTGTAAGGAACTGGTACCCACTTTGTAAATTTGAAAAAGGAGCTCAAAAATGTGGGTTTAAAAGTAGAGCCCACAGGACTTGATGGAGAAACTGATAACCAGTAGGTAAATAGGTAAATCCCCTCCATTTAGCGGGAAGAGAAGCCGAGAAGTGGTAGATCTGTGGTTACTGGCCATATACTCTTTGTTCACAAATGGTGTATACTGATAATAGATTCAGAAAGTGTGATCTGGTAGGCTCACAGATGCTTATCCATTGCTAAAATTAATTTAATGAAGAAATATAAGTGGGCCAGGCATGGACTTTGATGAGTATTATGAGTAATCCAATTTTGTGCACCTGATATCCAATTAAAATGGAAAGAATTCCCATAATAAATAGATTTCATGCTATAATTGAAAGTAAGGTTAGTCCTCTATGACCTAAAATTATATTATTGAGATATACTAGGGTGCACTGACAAATCAGGAGGGAAAAAGTGACTTCCTTTTGATCACTAAACGTCATTCAACTTTTTCAAGAAGTTGTGAATTCCAACGCCTATACATGGTATAAAATTGGCCACCATGATCCAAACATGCATGAGTCAGAAGGTCTGAACCAGATAAACTTCCCAGAGCCCTCTCACCTCTAAAACTCTCTATTTTTTATTGACCTTACTTTCAAGATTCTGGAACAGAGAATAGCATTTGCTGTCACACTTTTTTTCTATTCTCTTTTTTTCTTTCTCCTTGAGGTAGCATCATAAACTCCTAGCACGGAATTGATCATTCCATGGGCGTTGCGTACTTTTATTCGTTCATTCAGCAGTCATGCATGGAATCCCTCCGTGTACCAGGCCAGAACATGACAGACAAGATCCTGTCGTCAAGGAGTTCAAGCGCTAGTGCATGTTAGTTTCCTCTCCTCCTTTATCTCCTTTATTTGTTTTGTCTGGGCTCCTGTCTCCCCACTTTGCTTGGCACCTGGTGTCATTCCCCACCACTCTTGTTCATCCTTTTTCCTCCCTTTCCTGAGTGAGCTTTTTCCAATGACTAACAGGAACACAGCTCAGCTGGTTTTTATCACGCTCCTGTTCTTGCATTTTTCCGACTCAATTAAGCCATTACCAGGCTAAATGAGGCATGGACTCCCCGATAGTCACACCTGTTGTCAGGGAGATGGAAGGTAAGAACCTGCACAGCTGGCGGGCACATGGAAGGTGCGACTTGAGGGAGGCAGCCCAGGGTGACTGGGCCCTGTTTGTGCGCTCCCCCCAGTGCTGAGAGAGGGCCCTCATTTGAAACAAGTTGTCCCTTGCTTCATAAAGGAGTGAAATCTGACATAGAACTGGGGATGGTCATATTGGTAATGTCAGACAAGATGTCCCTAATTCTTTGGCAAGTGTGCACCAGGTATGTATAAAAATTCATATTGTGGATGTGTCCCCCCAAGAGGTAGAGAAAGCTGTAACCAAAGCCAGCTCCATAGGATTTGTGATTAATGGTTGAACATTCTCAGGTTTTGCCCTGTACTCCTTCAATAAAACGTACACTCTCACCTGTCTGCAATAGTGGCTTCAAACCCTACTGTCAGTATTGTTTATAATCAATGTGATGAAAGAGGGCAAAGAATATGATACAGTAAACCAGAGACAAATCAATATATTCAGCCTATGAAGATAAATTATCTCTACTGGAAACTGAATTTGATTTCATAGACACCTTTTGTTCTGGGCAACCTAGAATTTTTATTTCTGCAACCTAGTAATTGAGAAATTGTAGGTTTTGAGTTTACCATGCCTTTAATTTATTGAGTGAGCCAGAGAAGTCTGTGCCTCAGTTTTCCTTATTTGAAATGTGGACAAAACTATTCTGGTCTGGAGTTACACAATTTCCAGAAACCTGAAGCCAAAGAGCAAGAGTTGGGGGGTAGCTTTCATTTTGTTGAAAACTGAAGGGTTGCCATGCTGACCCACAAATTTGCCTTGCCATCCTCTTTTAATTTGCCATTGACTCTGGAACTTGGATGAGCCATGCACCCACTGTTTGGGCAAGCACAAGTTCAGCAGGTAGTATCTGGGCATCTACTCCACACCAGGTCTCTTGTTCAATGCTGTGTATACAACTATGATGGAGACCCTGCCGTCAGAAGCCTTCAGTCTCGTGGGGCAACCACTTCCCTCTTCTGTCCTGCAACTGCCTAACCAGCCCCTGATTTTCACTCTTTGCACCTCATTAACTTGTTCATTGAATATTTATGGAGCACCTGCTAAGTTCCAGGCTCTGTGCTTGATGCTAGGCTACAATGGTGAAGAAAAGAGACAGGCCCCACCTTCATGAAGTTTCCAGTCCCTACCTCAGCTTTGTTGTCTCTCCTGGCAATCACCAGGCAGAGAATGCCATGCCTCCCTCGGTGCTCCCCCAACACTTCATTCATGCCTCTTCACAGCACTTGCATCACTGGATTATAATACATTTTTTCTGACTCCTTTTAAACCATGAGCA